>NMRB01001297.1:12283-57205 GCA_002633025.1 Notospermus geniculatus
TGGCCACCAGGTGGCGTAACCCAAAAATCATCAAAGTGCTGTAAATCAGGAACGCCTTAACCCAAAGCGCTCCAATGTGCTATGTGGCCCCGTGCAGATGACCTTTATGTGCATGTGAAGTTTCGGCACCATCGTACATCCAATATGGCCGCCAGGTGGCGTAACCTGAAAATCATCAAAGTGCTGTAACTCAGGAACGACTTGGACCCAAAGCGCTCCAATGTGCTATGTCGCCCTCTGCAGATGACCTTCATGTGCATGTGAAGTTCCGGCCCAATCGGACATCCAATATGTCCGCCAGGTGGCATAAACCCAAAAATCATCAAAGTCCTACTTGGGAATGACTTGACCCAGATTGCTCATAACTGATATGTACCTCCCTCTGTCATTAGACTATTATGTCCAACCCGGTGAGCACATGGTCCATGGACCATTTCATTATTCAGATGAATGAGCGTGTTAGACAAATTATTCAAGATACCTCGCCGTATGAAGTATTTCTCCATTCAGCTGATCTACACTTCTCACTAATTCACTTTTTTCCCAAAATTTGCTTGATTTTAGGTGTTGTTGTGACAGTTGCTTTGACTCGATCCAAAAAGATCAATTGTTGTGATGATGTATTAAAAATCACAGGCCAAACTAAATGTTTAGTTTTAAATGTTGTCCTTGTGACTCAAGAAGTCCGTGACACTTAAGTTTTGCAGGTTCGTTCCTGCATAAAGAGAGTTTTTCTGAAAATTCTTACTCTAAGTGATACGCTCGCGACCTTGGATGGTGGAAGTCTAAGCCCGGTAATCGAGTGGTTGGAGCGCTTGACTACCAAACTCTGCAATTGGTCGGCGTGAGTTCAAATCCAGGCAAAGGCATACACAAAAAACTGTGGAACAAAAATTGTGAAATATTAATTGACGGGACGGGACTTAAAGCTGTGGTCCCTTGTACCTGAGTGTCCATACCAGGGCAAGTGTAAGATGCCACGCAGGTGGACTGTAGCCTGTTGTGGACTCCATACATCCGGCAAAAACCCAATAGGGTTATGATGCCTTGTAGTGATATGATATGATATGAAAATTTGTACCTTTTGTTCAAAAGTTCCATCTGTCAAAGCTTTCCTTTTAGGCAAAAATAATCGTGTGTTGCACTTAAACTCTGCTTAAGTGATTTGAGAGAGATGTTGTTTAGTGATCCCGGCACAAATTACCTACTCACACTCCACAGTTTTTCTATATTTTCTAAAATTTTCTAGTCATTTATTCTCGTAGATAGTAGATTTTTATGCTTCTATATTTCACAATATTAGATAAAAAGTTGTTTCTTATTCAAATTGTAAGAGAATCTGTTTCAAACCTAAAGGACCAGAGATGCAGAATATGTAAAATATTAAATTAACATCTGATTTAACTATGAAAATAACGTCAGTTAACTGGGAAAATTTGCCCAGGATAGTTGCTCCAGTATCTCATTTTAAGGTGTCGTAATGTTCGAGATCACAGAATGTACAGGTTGTTACATTTTAATCAATTTAAACATTGGAATTCCAAAATCAGAAAATCACATTTTCCAAATCACTGTGCCAATAAATATACAACATGAGGTCAATAACTGTGACCGTTGTGATGAAAAAGTAAAAATGAAAAGTAAAAACTGCATTTCTTACAGTAGATACTTGAAAAATTTTCATACTGGTGTTGAACCAAATTAGCCATGTTATGATTGATTATGTAATAAACATTTCATTGTTTTTCAGACCATTAATGGTTTACTGCCTCTGCCCATGCTGAGATTCACACTTTAAAATTGAATTCCCATTCGGTGCTCGAAGAGTCTCGCCGAGCTGCCCTCGCCAGTTAGCGAATGGGCTGCTATGTTCGGTTTTGAGGTCGTTCTGACTGGCGTTCTAAGCTGCATGAAAACTTCGTCATTTCTGCAGGTTGGAAACAGGGTTTGGCGACCTGTACCTTAAAAAATCATCACTTTCATTTGCCAATTGGTGACCTGACCTTGTGGTCCACTCACCAAATTGGACCTTGTGGTCCAATTTCTTGTCACCGTTGGCGACTAAAAATGCTACTTTTCGGGCACTGCCACTCAGGATTTTGCTGTGAATGTTAGGAAATGTTTCTCCTTGATTCTCATTGGTGGAGGCTGTAGCCAGTTGCACCCTGTAGCAAATAATTTATGATAATTTATAATAATTTATGATATTTCTTCCTCCTGTAAGGTGTGACAGCAAACACGGTCGTGGATGCGACCGGGAAGCGACTACAGAAAGCCTCCACGCTACCCGCGACGAGCCGGGCTGGGGGAGAAGAGGGTGAATATTCTCTCATGTCGTCCAGATGTTGTACCAACCGCTTCTCCCAGTCCTGTGTCAGATAACTGGGCTCCAGGGCCTCATATTTTCGTCGCGATCTAAACTCCACTTCACCTGGGCATTTTTCATAACATTTCTATACATGTATAATGAAGTGCAGTTGAATATAGCATGGCGCACACCTGAGACCAAAATCATGTCGCCACCGACGAGACTGGTGACCACGACGTTGCAGGCAACCATCGCATGCCGACTACACTTGCGACCATTCACAGTGAACCATCCGCAAAGAAGACGACCTCCGGAAGTGACTGAAGTCGCCGCCTAATGTGGCGTCACATCGTAATCGTTTGCGGACAAAAGTTTCATCATTTTTTATCGGTCGACTCATTGCAAAGCCAGTCGGCCTTTGCGACCGAAGATTAAACATGTTAAATTTTGGGTCTCTTGATGCGATTGAAATTCTTTGGTCTCCGTTGGCCATTGAAACCGGTCATTCAGATCGCCCAGTGCAACAATCATCCGCAAACAATGTAACGACCACTCAAGCGATCAGATATGAGACGAGATTCGATTAATCAGGCAACCACAGTGACTGCTCGCTTGGTGCAATGATCTGCAGCGGACTAGGTGACAAATCCTGCAAATCTCCAGTCACTCTAGCAGTCGGAAGGGCAGTCTCCTAAAAAATCGCACGAAAAATCTCAGGTGTGCGCCATGCTTATACCTTTACCATTCACTTCGAGAAGAAAGTTGTGCTCAGAAATGCAGTTCCATCATTTCTGTTGGAACTGCTATCGTTTCAATTGCTTTATTTTCAAATGGCCTGGATGATTCTTTGGAGTTTAGATTGTGTCAGGAGAACATAAAGAATTTGGCTTCATGAGTAATCCAACTAAATTGTCCACCATCAAGTTTGGAAGAAATCAAGACGCGGATCCAAGGGGGGTGCACCCGGCACACGCGCCCCCTTTCGGCCAAAAAATCGGTAAAATTGACCGTGAAATCCTGAAATTTGGAGCAAATCATTGAAATTCACCGCAGATTTCAATGTTTCTAGCACAGTGCGCCCCCTCTTTGCCGAAATCGTGGATCCGCCCCTGAAATCAGCACGCTGTATTGTATTTTATGGACTTATTCTGTGAGAAGGTAAATAAAAAATGTGTTCTAGGGCCATAGAAGCATCAGTCCCTAAATACACATTTCTTTGGTGGATATTTTTTGCATTTTGGTTGGATCAACTCAGTCAAGACGGTGAAAGTTGCCCGTGTACACCACACCCTGTACATTCTGTGTACATTGTATGCATTGTATACATGTATATTCACTGAACATGTGCAGTGAGTTTATTGAACACATGCAATATGGTCACTGAATAGTGCAGTGTGTTCACTGAACACGTGCAGTGATGTGAACACATCCAATGTGTTCACTTAACACATCAAGTGAATTTCCTGAACACGTGCAGTGAGTTCGCTGAACACGTGCAGTGATGTGAACACATCCAGTGTGATCACTGAGCTCATCAAGTGAATTTCCTGAACACTTGCAGTGAGTTCACTGAACACGTGCAGTGATGTGAACACATCCAGTCTGTTCACTGAGCTCATCAAGTGAATTTCCTGAACACGTGCAGTGAGTTCACTGAACACTTCTAGTGTAGATATAAAAAAAAGAGCACAAAAACGACACCAGTATACAATAAATCGGAAAGTTCTCTCCGAATATGTCGCAAATTTTTGTACCCCAATCGGGGTCTTCCTCAGGCGCTATATAGAAGAGATCCCAGAGGTGTCAAGTCTGGGATCTCTTCTATAGAGGAAGTGCACATGACGTCATCATTGACGTCATAATTTGCACGTCAGCCATGTTGGACATCATTTGAAGCTACGAATGCGTTGGACGTGACGTCCAACATGGCGGCATCTCGTCGCGGCAGTGACGTCACAATCGTCGCTGCACTTCCTCTATATAGCGCCTGAAGAAGACACCGATTGGAGTCGAAAATTTGCAAAATATTTGGAGACAACTTTCCAATTTATTGAACACTTCCAGTGAGTTCAGTGAACATGTGCAGTGTATGTGTTCGTGAACATGTCCAGTTCAGAGTCAGTAGCCTTTTATCGGTTATCCAAAGATTTTTCACTCTTCACCTTCCTTGCACCCGCTTTTGTGTGAAATACATGTGACCTGTTTCACCACTTGTAGGACTGGTGTCTCCTTTCCCGTGACAGATTAATGTCCACCTTCTTTGTTGTTTTCAGGATGGGGAAGATTCTGTACTGTAACTTTTACCAAATACTCAAACTACATTGTACTATATTCAGTTTTCATTGCTTGAATTAGACTGAAGTCGTATAATTTAAAAATGTTCATCTGTACTCGACTCGTTGCCTCATCATTTAAAGCCCCACTGTATTGAATGTGAAAAACGCAAATCATCGCCGCAATTCTCGCACGACGTCACGACGTCAGCGTAGTGTAAAATGTACTATGCTCTGTCAGAATACATTGGAGCTCTCCCTGCAGTTTTTTCCAATGCGTGCTGAAAACTAGGCCTTGATTCTGTGAAGTGCGTATCAGGCAAGCATTTTGAGGACCTTCACGAGGCTATGGGACCTCTATGTGCACTCTCCTAACTTTTTGAAAATATCGTAAAATTCAATACTGTGGGGCTTTAACCTGTTGACTGTTATGCATTTGATATTTCAAAAACCCTAATTGGTCGGGATTTTTAAGGAAAAGTACCATATTTTGGGCATGGATCAATCGGGGGTCGTATGCATAAAGCATCTTAAGTGCAAACAACAAAAGATAAGGGAAATTTTGTAATTAAGATGTTTTATGCATACAGCCCCTGGCCTCCACCTCAAAATTATTTTCTTCAAGTTTAAGATCACCGGCTGACGTGACGCCATCCATGATTCAGCAATGGTTGAGTCTGTCACTGTCATGGGGTTGTCTGCGTTACATCATTCAGGTTCAGACCGAGGTTGTGGTTGATATTTTGACAGAAGTGTGCAGATCTTTGTCGTTTACGTCTATTTGTGAACGATCTCTCATGACATTGAGCATCCCTAACCTTGTCTTATAGCAGATGGCTGACACAAAAACCTTACCTAACACTCATCAATATTGTCTTTCTCTGTCAGGTTGGACTGATAACGACCTCTACGACAGCACTGCCGCAGATGACCGGATAGATCGAGTGAACGCCCTCTATGAACCACTAGATAAAGCACCACTCCTGCCGAAACCAAAGCCCCCTTTAAAACCCAAGGTAGGTGGACTCATATACTGCCTGTGAAACAGTATTTACTTAGGGCCATATTCATAAAGGGTGTTTAGCCTAATCAGCATGCAAGTTCTGCATCACACAGGTTAAAGGCCTAGAAAACAAATGTCTGATGTCTGTATGGTGCTTCACCAGAGACGATTACCCACAGGATAATCACACGCGTCCAATTGTCCTGCGTCTAAGTCCAAGAGGACAAAGGAAATGTTGAACGATCAGGCAGGCTTGTCTAGAATTTGTCCAACACTTTCTTTTGTCCTCCCACACTGAGACGCAGGAAAGGTAGACGTGTGTGATCATCTTGTGGGTAAATGCCAGAGATCAGGCAGCATAAAAAAAGCAGAACAATAGTTTTCCCGGCCTTTAACCTGTGTAAAGGCCCGTTTTCACTAGGGCGTTTTTGACGCCGCGTTTTTGCAAGCGGAAATCCGCTGAGAATGCTGTAATGGATATCCCTTTCCACTTGAGCGGGACGGTGAAAACAATCGAATATTGTGCAACGGAGACCGCCGGCGGACAAAAGCCGATTGCTCAAATAGCATTCAAAGCGTATTCCGTGGTGTACTTCTGTACATTCCGAGCTGTATTCGGTGCACGGTGTATGGCGTAGATTCAGTTGTTCCGCATCAATGAAACGCCCTAATGGAAACCCCTCCAAAAACGCGTCGTTTTTCCGCAAGCGAAAAAACGCTCTAGTGGAAACGGGCCTTAATGCAGAATTTGTACGCTGATCAGTCTAAACACCCTTTATGAATACGGCCCTTTGTCTTTAAAGTTCTTTCTAAAGCTTTGCCTCGCACTTTTCCAGCCGCACACCTACCTTTCAAAGTTCCAAGGAATGACAGAAGTGATAAAACGTGCCAACTTAAGAAATAACAAACAGAGACTTCAGGAATCGAGTAGCGTCCAGGCCCCGTTAGCTGTCATGGACCCGATTGAAATAGCAGGAGATTATGCCACTGTNGTCTACAGTTGGAGAGAGTCTATAGTCTACAGTTTGAGACAGTCTGTAGTCTACAGTTGGAGAGAGTCTATAGTCTACAGTTTGAGACAGTCTGTAGTCTACAGTTGGAGAGAGTCTATAGTCTACAATTTGAGACAGCCCGTAGTCTACAGTAGTCTACAGTTTGCCACAGTCTGTGGACGTTGATTAGAACCAGTTACCTTATAGGCGGCGCACACTTGCGATTTTTCGAGCGATTTTCTAGGCGACCGGCCTTGCGACCACAGAAGCGACTGAACATATTTTTTAGTTTTTTTAGTTTTTGTTGACTCATTTGCGACAAATGCTTCCTTGGGAGATCAATGATGTCGCGGATGACATCACTGATCGACCTCAAAGGTAAGTAGTCGCATCGGTAGTCGCCCCCATTTTAGTCGCACGTGTACGCTGCCCTTTAGAGTGAAGTATTGGCATTGGCATTGGCAGTAAAATGATTGATAATAAAGAGATAAACATTAATATTCTCCGTTCTTCTTCCCAGGATGCAATACCAGCTGAAGATAACGACTACGCGTCGGTCCAAGACGCTCTGCCGGCTGGAAAGGTCGTTCGGATCCTCTCTATACGTAAGCCATCTGACTATAGAACAAAGTACGGCCAGCGTGCCGAAGACAATATGCCGTTAATAGGTCACGCAGGTATCTCGGACACTTTACATTTGGCATCCCCGGCTTGGAGGCTCTAAACATCCAACGAAAATTGGCAAAATGTCTTGACTTTTCTCAACACCATGCGATACAATCATGTCATTTCCGTGGTAATTTTTACTCCAAAACGACGTGTACGATACGTGGTTTAAAGCCCCTCTGTATTGAATTTTATGGTATTTTCAAAGTGTTAGGAGAGTGCAGGTGGAGGTCTCATAGCCTCGTGAAGGGTCCCCAGAATGGTTGTCTGATACGTACTTGAAGGAATCAAGCCCTGTTTTTCAACACACACTGAAAAACTGCAGGCAGAGCTCTAATGTATTCAGATACATGTAGGTCGTAGTACCGGTACATTTTACACTACACTATAGTATCATTCACTCTAATTTCAACACGGGCAAAGTGCCAGGCCTGTGCAACTGACACCATAAAGCAGTGCTTCACGTTTGAAATCTGCAGGAGCTCATTCAGTTGAGCTCCTCAAAGGCTCAAGGAGAGCTGTTCACACTCGTGAAATTTGATGGTCAGTTACTTCAAGGATGCCGAGAAGTGTGATCAGTCGAGCTCCTCGGTACAATTTTGCGGGCGCACAGGGACGTGAGCGTGATTGCGCCCGTCTTACGTGAAGCACTGATAAAGTGAACACAATGATTAAACCACAAACCACAGTATTTATCAGTTGACTGAGCAAACCTTGAATTTGCTATAGAATGGAAAGTAAACCAAGTTACCGTAACATCATTAGGTAACTGCAACATGGATTATTTACCACTGACCTGTGCACATTTCCAAGCTTGGCACTTTGCCCAGTTGAAGTTAGGGTGAATCATACTTTACTGTCATTGAAAGACATATTTCCCAAAAATAGAGCACAAAAGGCGACACACACAATCATATAATAAAAATGATTCTCCTTTTCTGGAGAAAGACATATTTCAGAATCCATCGTTAACCACCAAAGGCTGAAATCAGTATGCCTCCAGTCTTCACTCAGGTCCCTCTCTGAGTGCAGACTGAAGGCGTAGTGTCCGGACATGAGGCCTTGATATTTTACAGTATAATCAGTCAAGATATTTTCCAATTTCCCGCAAGCATGTTGTATAACAAACCTGTTCTTTACTTCTCCGATAACTAACAGTGCTCTGGCATGCACAGCCATCTTAATTGTGATGACCGGTTGCTAATCAGCTCAAATTTATTTGCATGAAAATAACACCATTTTCAAGAAAATAATAAATATATCTGTGTAATGTACAAAAGTGGCCACTGCAAAAGCCACGAGCTTATTCTGAAGTACAGTACTGATCACAAGTGACATCCCTATAGCTTTGCGTAAGTTACGCCTAACTTAAGCGCAAGTTATGCTTGACTTACGTCTTCATTGTGTAAGCCGCACATAAGTTACACGCAGGTTACGCAGGTACAAGCCCCTGAGTTGTGCGTAACATAGCTCGTAGGTTGTGGGTAAGTTACACCAGTATAACTTGTGCGAATTTGGGGATGTCAGTTGTGATCTGTACTGTAGACATCTGTTGAATATAAGTCGACAAAAAGTCAACTCTATGTAAAAAATTTCGCATGCTTGTTCCCACATCCCCGATTTCTTTCCCTTCGCCATGATTACTGGCATATTGGCCTAAAATGAATCCTTTTGCTTGTGTACATGCTTCGTTTGGCTCCCAGATGCCTGCTGCCTGGGTTTGATGTGATGTCCTCTTATACATACTACGTGTATCTGCTTGCACTTTATACGCTGCCTAATTAAAGGTGGCGCACATTGACGGGAAATCTCAATGTGGCAGGGGTGTTTTTAAAGTCGACTGACCAGGCTGAATGACGAGTCCGGCAGGTTGAGTCAGTCGACTTTACAAATGCCGCTACCGCATTGAGATTTGCCGTCGATGTGTGCCCAGCCTAAGACAAGACAAGTCAGTCGAGATACAAATCATATTTGCGAGTGAAGTGGGTGAAAAAGCCAAAATGTCAACAGCATTGCGCATTTAGCCAATTGTGTGGCGGTCTAGGAAAACCCGGCGGATGTCACTGAATGATCAACAAGGGCTGTCAGATTGCCTCTGCATTGATCTACTAGGCCTAGCTACTGTTTAGCTGTTGCGTGGTACATGTCAGCTATTGAAATGTGCGGGTTCACCAAGGCCATTAACACTTTCCTCAAATGCGACATCTGCCAGGTTTTCCTGGACCGCCACACAATTTAGGCAGTGAAATTTTTTGCGATATTTGTCTATAAATTATTGCCTTTCTGTTTATTTTCATGGAATTTTCCATCGAATAATCTTCCCCCATATTCTTGACACTAATCTGTTTTTGCAGGAGGCACGGATTCGGAGTCGGAATTCAGCTCATTAGAACGACAACAACAGAAGGATATCTACTCACGAGTCAACCGGAAACCAACGCCACATAAAAAACGTCACAAGCACAGACCGTCAGACAGTTTCCATGGCGATTTACCAGCAGTTCCAACCCTAGAAACTTATGATAAAGGTAACAGGTTTTCTTTGCCACAGAAGCGAGACTTAGAATTTCTTTCTATCATCAGAGTGTCGACGGTATGCCAAATCTCTCCTACTTAAGGGTTATGCAAAGTGACTCGAAATCTCAAAATTGTGGCACAAAAAATCTGACTAATTGCACACAAAATTGAGAAAAAAAGTCTCGGGGCTCCTCGGGTATTTTCTCAATTTTGTGTGCAGTTAGTCAGATTTTTAGCTCACCTCTGTGAGGTGAGCTTCTCCCATGGTGTGTTGTCCGTCGTCCGGTGTCGTCCGGCGTCGTCCGGCGTCCGTCGTCGTTAACAGGGGTGGCACGTTTCTAAACCGCTTGGGTTACAAACTTGAAATTTGGTGTACAGGTACCCCATGGTAAAAACTATCTCTGGACCGAAACTTAGCGCTGCTGCTTGTACACTCTGGCCTGTAGGGGGCGCTTTGTGAAAACCTTCTTTCGGCCGTATCTCCTGAACGCTGTTAGCTAGAACCACGAAACTTTTATGGTGGGTTCCTCTGATGAGACTTCATCACATAAATCCCGGGTTTTTGATTTGACCTACTTTTCAAGGTCACAGAGGTCAAAGTTCAAAATTCACTGTTTGGTGGCACATTTCATTGCTATTTGACATAGAGTGTTGTGATTTGGTATGAAGATATATCTAGGCACCCTGCACGAATGCACCANTTCAGAAATTGTACTCCTTCTGGGTTCCATCACCTGAGTTTATGTCATTGACTGATAATACTGATCAGATCATAAAAATACTTCTTGGTGTGATTCAGCTTTATCTTTATCTGTACTGATCCTTCAACATTCACCATGAGAGTCATAGTTTCACACTTAACCATGGAGACTTGACACAGAGGTGAGCACAATGGCCCTGGCCATTTCATTTGCATCAAAAATTTGAGGTTTCGAGCCACTTTTCAAAACCCTTAAGTCCGGCAACATCTAAGTGCGACCAAATGGAATGCGGAAGTTAGGCAATATACATGTATTAGCTGTATTTTCCACGGATCTTTAATCACCGCAACTCTTGAATAACCGTTCCACAACGCGACCAGACTATACAAACAGACTTTAGTGGTGCCCAATAGTGTGCAACGGATAGTCACTGGTTACGCAGGTCGAATGCATAATTGAAAATTGCAAATTCCTGTCTCATTTCCTGACTTCCGCATTCCACTGGGTCACGCTGAGATGTTGCCGGACTATCAGAAGGGACAGAGGCCAGTGTCAATGGACTGTTTTGCATTCTCCCCCCTCCCCCCGGCTTCCTCACAGCGGTGGTGAACTGGGTGTTGAGATATGCCATCTGTTTATACTTGTTATGCCCTGGTATAACATAAAACTGTTTGGGTTCGGAGATTGTTTGGACTACATGTACTCGCAGGGTTCTGAGGGACGCCTTATGTATAGGTCACTGAACCATCTTTTTAAGATGGGGATTTGGCCTGGTGTGGTTAAGGTGTGCTGCCCCTGAGTGCTGTGATTGATGCCTTATGCGAGGGTCCATGGGTTCGCATCCGGTAGGAAGCTATGTCTTTCACCTTAGAAACCCGTTAAGGCCATACCAATTTGATTGTTCGTTTAACGGATTGTTAGGCCGTACATGATGGAGCATGAGGGCGAAAAGAAAGAAAAAAAAATGCTAACCATAAGTTGTATAAATTTTATGTGGTCACACAAGGGTGAGCGTGAAGGTAAAAAAATGAATTCTTAGGCCTAAAATCCAAGGATTTTGGATTTTTAGCTCACTGAGGTGAGCTATTACGATGGTGCAGCGTCCGTCGTCGTCTGTCGTCGTCGTCGTCCGTCGTCGTCGTTGTCCGTTAGCAGGGCACGTTTCGTAACCACTGGAGCTATTGATCTGAAACTTGGTACATATATACCCCTAGGTCAGATGACCCACGACACCAAGTTTCGGTCCGATTCGACTCTCAGTTTGGCCACCAGGTGGCGGAAACCAAAAACACAAAAAGTACAATAACTCCTGAACTAATGACTAGATCATCTTCAAATTTTTATCATAGGTGTAGCTAATAAGGATACATAACATATATAACGGGTTTTTGATTTGACCTACTTTTCAAGGTCACAGAGGTCAAAGTTCGACAAAAGTGACGAACCTGCCACAGTTTGTCATTATTTCACCGAGCAACTTCATATCTTGCATAAACATGCATTGGAGGGGTACCTTAAAAAATACCAAGTTTCGGCCCGATTCGACATCCAATATGGCCGCCAGGTGGCGTAACCTGAAAATCAAGTAAGTGCTATTACTCAGGAACGGCTTGACGCAGAGTGCTCAAATTTGATATTTACCTCCATCTAGATGACCTTTACATGCATGTCAAATTTCGGCCTGATTTGACTTCAAACATGGCCACCAGGTGGCGTAACCCAAAAATCATCAAAGTGCTGTAACTCAGGAACGCCTTAACCCAAAGCGCTCCAATTTGCTATGTGGCCCCCTGCAGATGACCTTTATGTCCATGTGAAGTTTCGGCCCGATCGGACATCCAATATGGCCGCCAGGTGGCGTAACTCGAAAATCATCAGAGTGCTGTAACTCAGGAAGGACTTGACCCAAAGCGCTCCAATGTGCTATGTGGTCCCCTGCAGATGACCTTTATGTACATGTGAAGTTGCGGCCCGATCGGACATCTAATATGGCCGCCAGGTGGCATAACCCAAAAATCATCAAAGTCTTTTCTGGGAATGACTTGACCCACATTGCTCATAACTGATATGTACCTCCCTCTGTCATTAGACTATTATGTCCAACCCAGTGAGCACATGGTCCATGGACCATTTCATTTAAGTGTAGCACGGGCGATAGTAGGGCATCGACGGCAATCACTATCGATGAATTTATAAATTTATTCACTTTGACGATGTTTGATGACTTTGCGCCTGTATATTTTTTCCCAAAACGGCGTTTTGAGCATGCGGGCGGTAAAAAAATAAAGCCTTCCCGCATTTGCAAAAAAAATTTTTTCGAATTTACAGCATTTTAAACAAGCGGGCGCAAAAAATTTTTTTTCACTTTTGGGATTTTAGGCATGAGGGAAATCCGTTAAATGAACAATCATATTGGTATGGCCTAATACTACTTCGTGTTTATACTTGTTGATGTTCAAAATCCCCCACTTTACGGACAAATATCTGTCACCTCCATGCTCTAGCTCTATTTTCACAACTTTCATTCCTCCAACACTGATAGTTGACTGTTGGCGTCTGTTGCCATGGATACGTCCAACAACAAATACTCCCACTGACACTCCTTTCCTCTCATAGTTCGCAGTAACTCGCCGTCTGAAGGGAGCGAAGGCACAGAGGGCGATGATCATCCGAAGAAACCGGTTCGACGGAGGTCACTCAAGGACAAGAAAAAGAAGAAAATTTCTGGTGATATGTCGGGTCTGACGATCAGCCCACCCCTCTCAGACAGTGACCATCTCATTCCATCAGCTTGTAAGTTGGCATTTTACGAGGAATTTCTTGACTGAAAAAAAAAGGTTTACAAACTAGGTGCAGTTGATTGTGGCAGGGTTGCTGCGCATCCTTGAAAAGTCTTAAAAAGTCTTAAATATGAAAAGGTGTTTTCAAGGCCTTGTAAAGGTCTGGAATGTATCACACTTTTGCTCTGGTCTTAAAAAGTCATAAGTTTCATGATTTTCGGAGTGTTGTGAATAAAACTTGGTTATTTTTCTCAGAGAGTTGTTTTTGCAGGCTACCGTCATCTATTGATCGCGGCGACTAGCCCATTGCCAAACCATATACTGGTATTAATTTTCCACTAAAAAACCTTGAAAAGGTCTTAAAAAGGTCTTAAATTTTATTGACGCAGAGCCGCAGGAACCCTGTCTAATGTTGTCCAATTCTGGCTATAGACCGTTCTCAAATTGATGTAAACGACAAAGATCTGCGCACTTCCGCCAAAATCTCAACCACAACCTCGGTCTGAACCTGAATGACATGACGCAGACAACCCCATGACAGTGACTTCACGTCAGACTCGACCATTGCTGAATCATGGATTGCGTCACGTCAGCTGGTTTCAGATCGAGGTTGTGGTTGAGATTTCGGCAGGAGTGTGCAGATAGGCGAATTTGAGAATCGTCTATACCTACTTCCTTCAGTTAAAGGGCCTCTGGAGGCAGCTCACCATTAGGCTACTATCAGTACCGGTTCTTCGGCCAGGCGGCGCCACTTTAACGTAATAATCACTGGTACGAGGTATTCAACCTGGGTTTTCCCCGTGGTTTTCCCCTGCCATGCTGGCTGCCTCTAGAGGCCCTTTAAGCCCCAATGGAGATCCAGTAGTTAAGGTTGCCAATGACATGAGATTGAATTGATCTACATGTACATGTATGCTGAGATGTTGAAATCCATCTTTACTTTAAACAAACTTTTTTCCTTTTCAGCCAAAATGAGGATTGAAGATGATGAGGACAGTTCTTTGTATGAACAAATTAGGGTAAGAGTTATTGGGGAGGATTTACATTTGAGTAAATGAGTACATTTGAGGAGCCCTGATAGCCTAGTGGTTATCACGTCCGTTCAGCAAGCGGCAGCTCCCGGGTTCAAATCCAGCCCGGGCCATATGGGATTTCATTCCTGGCTCTTCACGTCCGTCGCATGGGACAATAAGCCGTGGTGCCTTGTACCTTGTTTCTTTGTAAGGGCAAGTAAAGACCCCATCCAAGTGAGGAACATGAGTAGCTTGAGATGGCCTCCTCCATACTTACCAGGGCCAATAATGCTATGGCGTCAGCCCTGACGGAAAAATCAAAATAGAAGTACATTTAAGTAAATCTCCAAGTCATCAAGTCTAATATTCAGAAATAATGTTTATACTAGAAATGCCCAAATTAAATAGCACTGATTTTGTGTTTTCTGTTAATACTAATAAATATGAATGCATGATCACGGTACTAACACCAAACAACTGTGCTAGTGATCATAGCATTCATATTCAACAGTTCCCAATGCACCTACAGAACGATCAAGTCTCGCCCGGGCCTGAAGATGACGGCGGTGACATGGCCGACAGCTTGAATTGGCGCAAGTTGTGGAAGTTCCGGTCGGATAAGGACTCGGTCGAGAAACAAAAACGGAAAGAAGAGAAAAGAGCTCAAGCGGATGAGAAGAGACGGATGAAAGAAATGCGAGAAGAGGTGAGTGAATGTTTTCCAACGTGACCATCTGGATTTAGATCCGTCTGTGTTTTGAAACGCTAGGCAATACCCGTTCACTGGGGAACTGCTAATTCATGCAAGACGCGTCACACCATTTGGAGCGCTTGGGGGACATAATGACGTCATTCCCGTTCGAGTGGCGTAATGACGTCATTCCATTGCACATGATGTTATCGATGTCACGGATGACGCAAAGGTAATCTCGGTGACATCATGATGTCAAAAGGCCCAAACAGCATTGTTATTAGCTCACCTGTGGTGAGCTTATACGATGGCCGAGCGTCCGTCGTCCGTCGTCGTCCGTCGTCGTCCGTCGTTGTCCGTTAGCAGGGCAGAACATTTCGATTGAACATATTGTCGACATTTGTTCTTCTGGTACATTCACCCAGGTGAGCACATGGTCCATGGACCATTTCATTTTCATTAATATCTTAATATTTCGAAAACTATAAGTCATATCAAAATTCGGGCTTCGTAAGGACACTTCCGAGGTCTGTCTGCATGTGCATACCAAGTTTGGGGGCGATCCGTTCGTCAGTCTTGGAGAAAATCGCGAACACACCCACAAACAAACTTCTCAAATTTTAGTATGATTTTCATTGTTTTTGAAACATTTTGATTAAACTGATGTGATTTTCATCGTTTTTTTGGCTTCAGGAGAGGAAACAACAAAAAGCTCAAGATAAACTACAGAAGAAAATGAAGAAGAAAGACAGCCGAACAGGACCGTTACCATCGACGGGGACGAGTTTGGAAGATTTTGTCCAAGCCGAGGGGAGCAACATCCCTCTGTTTATAGAAAAATGTATCCAGTATATCGAGGAGGAGGGGATGACGACTGAAGGCATTTATAGAGTCCCAGGGAATAAAGCTCAGGTCGATTTTCTGATCGATTTTCAGATCCAAATGTAGACATTGCATCCTTAGACATCCCTGTGAATGCTGTTGCCACGGCTCTCAAAGGTTTCTTCATGGAGCTACCCGACCCGCTCATACCTACCAATATATATGATGAGCTCATAGAGGCTGTGGGTAAGTAAGAGGGGAACGAGGGTGGAGGAGCCTGATAGCCTAGTGGTTATCATGTCCGCTAAGCGAGCAGCAGGTCCCGGGTTTGAATCTAGCCCAGGCTATAGAGCTTGTGCAGTGGCTCATTATGACATCACTTTTTGACCTGCAGTCCACAATGCTGATGTCGACGACAAAGTGCGCCACGTGTAGACCGCGTCATGATTTGAAGGCGCACACACTCCACTTGTGCTGACGACAAAATGCACCACGTGGGGCGCCGATGTCGTTTTGACGTCAAATTGACCGTCAAGATGGCGGATTTTCTGTGATGATGTCATCTGGACAAACTCTATATGGGATTTCATTCCCGGCTCTTCATGTCCGTCACATGGGACAGTAAGCCGTGGTGCCTTGTACCTTGTTTCTTTGCAAGGGCAAGTAAAAGACCCATCCAAGTGAAGAACAGGAGTAGCTTGAGATGGCCTCTTCCGTACTCACCAGGGCCAATAATACAAATACAAATACAAGGAGTTACAGCTTTCTATGGAAAAAAAATTGAGTTGATTTGTATATTTTGTTGTTTACTAATAGAAGATACCATGGATGAAAGTTTTTCCTATGAAGGTAAATTGTGTTGTGGCTGTGGTTTTCATTGGACATTGATTTCGTATACCGGTAGTGTCGTTTTATGTCTTATGTTTTGCATCATCTTTGGGTGTCTTCCCCCAGGATTTTGATATTTGAAGTCAAGTACAGCGTTTCACTTCTTTAAGAATGAGTTCTCGTTCCTGCGTGCGTGTCGAGGTTGGACTTAAAGGTGCTGTAGTTCGAATTGTAAACATTACGGTGTGCCACCTATTGTCAACTTCTGGTACTAACAAATCAGATAAAATTGAATTAAATCTCGCCTTTCACAACGTTTTGTTTGTTTTTGAGCCTAAAATCATAAATATATTTCAGTTACTAGAATATTTATCAAGATAGATATAAAAATAGATAACATTAATGTTTTGGTATACACGGTGCTGCCACCTGTCCGAGGAAAAATAACTATTATAATCAACCATGTAAATAAACAAATCGTAATGTTTACAATTCGAACTAGAGCACCTTTAAGTTTTCCTCCAAAGCCACAATCAACTGCGAGGTGGTCTAGGAAAACCCGTTGGATGTCGCGTTTGAGGAAAGTGTTAATGGCCTTGATGAACCCGCAAATTTCAATAGCTGAAATGTACTACGTAACAGGTAAACAGTAGCAGATCAATGCACAGGCAATCTGACAGTCCTTGTTGATCATTCAGCGACATCCGACGGGTTTTCCTAGACCACCACACAAGTTGTCGGCAATGATGGTGTTGCGTAAGAGGAAGATGAATAAAAATGTTCTCTATAAAATAGTGATTGTTTTTGTTGTTTTTCATTCCATCTGTGTCCAGTGTCATTTTCTTTCTCATACTTTATATTCTCCGTGTTTATTGTGTTGGCTTCATAAATGTTAGAAATGTATGTTTGGTGCTATATGCGAGAGATCGTGGGTTCAAATCCCACAAAGCATTGCTTGTACCGTAATTATATGTTTCATTCACCAAATGTTTGTCAGTTGCCGTACACGTCCTTCCCTTTACCTGGACAAGATGGGGTGCCGAGGAGTTTGCCTCCATTTAGGGGTTACCAGTCAGAACGTCCCAATGCCAAAACATCCCAACACCCGTTACTAAAACATCTCAACACCAGAATGTCTCAGTCAAAATGGGGAGGGGGGTTCTGGACTGGGGGGCCAGCTGTAGGGACTGCAGTTAGGAATTTCAGAGACTTCGTGTTGACATCACTTCCTTAAAGCGAATAGCTCGCGGGGTTTGTTTACATTTTTGGTGGTACCTTCCATAGAGAGTGAATCTAGCCTCCAGGCAAAGCCGTGCTCCAGCCATATGCAACACCTGTGCAAATATGCGAATGTAAACACTGGGGACGAGGTTCCATTAAAAATTTGTTAAAATGGGTTAATGACGTTTTCGAATTCAGTCGGTCAAGATGTACATTTTGTACTATTCACATTGATTTTGAAGCGGCAGATTTTGCAGAATGCGCCTCCGAAGTTTGGCTGTCTAATGCATTTCCCATTTAACTAAAATCCTTCTTTTGCCTTTTTCTCAAAATGGTGCTTGATGTTGATGACCAACTGTCATGGCGCCACAACAAACCCCGGGAGCCATTCGCTTTAAATTCAGTACCGGTATTAAAAAATTGCAATGTTTTCTAAATTTCTCCATCTTTTTCAGGTGCTCCAGAGAAGAGTAGCCGGTTGCTGATGCTGCGAGGGGTGTTGAAGAAATTACCAAATGTGAATTATGACGTCCTAAAATATCTTATAACGCATCTAAGGAAGTAAGTGTCGCGGATTTAAACAGTCGCTAAATATTCGTTACGCTTCGTGTTGTTTCATCTCTGTTCTGCTGCAGACACACCACATTACCTTGTCCTTTTACTCCCTATCTTATGTGTTGTTTTGTCCGTGGTCCGTGACCCCTCCTTGTCGGACCAGCCTGTTTTATTTGCATAGACTGAGCCGGCCCGGATCCAGGATTTTGGCCAAAGGGGGGGGGCAGGGCTGCCGAAGGCGGTCGTTGCAGGTGGGCATCGAAGGTGCCTGCACTGACAGGGGGTCTGGGGTGCCTTCCCCAGAAAATTTGAAATCTAGAAGACCGTAGACACAATTTCCTGGCATCGCAGTATCAAAACAGCTTTATTTTTATGTTTTCTTGCTTATTGTCGCAAATTATTGTGAAGAAAAAAATTTGTGGTGGCAAGCAGGGGGTCGCAACCCCCCCCCTTCTGGATCCAAGCCTGACTGAGCTGACCAAGATCTCCCATCCACTGTTAAGGCCTGAACACACTGTCGCATTTTCATGCTGCGATATCCCGCTGGCCTTTATCTTCACAGACGAACGGCAATAACAAAAGATTTCTACCATTGAAAAGTAGCATTAAATTTCTATGGCCTGTGAAATCGCCACGTTTTGTCGCTCCACAAAAATCACATCGGTGGGTACAGGCCTCAGTGGAAATTTATAGAAATGAATTTCAAGAGTTTTTTCTCATTTTTGTGATGCAAAAGATTGAATTCTTTCTAAGACCCATCCGAAATTATCAGAGTCTGCACAAAATGCATATTTCTTGCACTTCACTGAAGGACATAGGGACCGTAAATATGGTCAAGTTCCTAATGATGTCTAAAGCCGGCCATACACGATCAATATTATTGCACAATATGGGGCCCAAAATAGGGGCATGTGCTTCTGGCATGATGGGTGGAAGAAAGATTGGCAATAGGCCGCTTTAAGCTGCCCATACACGATCAATATTATTGCACAATTTGAGGATCACAATGGGCAATATTATTGTCAATCTTCTAATTATCATGCTAGAAGCACACGACCACCCATTTGGGCCCCATATTGTGCAATAATATTGCGCCATGTATGGGCGGCTTTAGACTCAGTGGAGCACTAAATATTGGGTAAACTAGGCTGGAATGAGTGGACTAGGTGTTGTGACTTTCATTCTATGACCTTTTAATACCCTGACAGGGTTCGAGGGACTTTGCATGGGATCCACACCAACCATCTCACAAACCATTGAACATGTTAAGCATGTGAAGAACGGGTTCAGGGTCAAGGTTGAGTTTTTTCTGTTGTTGGAAATTTTTTTGTTGATGATGAATTGAAGATTGCTGTGAACTCTTCCAAACTTTTAAAACCGTCAGGAAGTACTGAATGACTCTGTGATTTCAGTACGTGTTGTTCATTACTTTCTGATGGACAAGATGTCTAAAGAGGCTTACAGGTTGACATTGCGTCTTGAAGCAACTTGACGGATCCGTCGCATATAAAAAAACACCACGCACAGGCCGAAATTTCAGCGAATGAGAGGAACTCGGAGCAACTGGCAGTTACCTCGAACAGCACGCTCATGACGACAGCGCGTCTTCCATGCCCTCGGTCCATTCCACTGCCGCCATTTTCTTTTTTCGGTGATTTTCAATGAAATATCCCCGTTCAAGCAACTGATCAGTCACAAGCAGGCGCAGGTCAACGGATCTGAATGGAACTGGAGACAACTAGTCGCCGAAAAGTAGGACATGGGAAACTCATGGCAACTAGCAGATCTGGCAGTTGCTCAGAGACGTAAGCGCGCTCAGGTCGACAAAATCGGCAACTGATCAGTCACTCCCAAGTTGACAAAATCGGCAACTGATCAGTCACTCCAAGTTGACAAAATCGGCAACTGATCAGTCACTCCGAGTTGCTTCCCTCGCCGGAAAGCTAGTTGCCGCGAGTTGCTTCAAGATGCAATGTCGACCTCTAAGCCCCTTTATGTGAGATCATAGCATGGACATCTACCCATCCCTCCAACAGATACACACACTTTTTCTCCATCTTTTTCATACATCCATGTTGTTTTTCGTGCCTGTCCCTTTTGTTGTTTATCATCCATGGAACAATTGTTCATGTGTTTCCAAGGTTCTCATGAAGTGCATCAATAAATTGATACCAATTTTGCAATACGGACCCATATTACGAACATTTTCTGATATATTAGAAATTTTATGTGTGATTTCGGAACTGAACTCAATTTGAAATTTCGAACTTCCTTTCAGAAAATATGAACTAGAGGTAAGCTGTTGGTGCGCCCCCTATTGGTAAAAGGGATAAACAGCTTGTCTGTCCGTTAAAATGTAAAAAAATTAGGGAAATAACCGTAGCTGGTTCTGGTGGGAGCGTGCACCGGAGAGACTTGTACATTTTGACTTGATGCTGGAAAGAATTCGGGCGTTTTCCACCAGAACTGGTGTCTTAATTTCCACGGCATCTTTTGCTGGTGATATTAACATCTCACCGAGGTCCGCAGATTGAGTTGTGAGGCCTAGCTTTGGTCCCGTCATTAACAACCTCATAGTAGGTCTCACAGCCTTACAATAGGTCTTACATCCTTACGATACAACTTTCTGTACTCGCCCAATCTCGTACCCAGAGATTCGTTACGCTCAGGCCGAGGTTATAGGTCGCTCCACTAATCTCTGGAGACGGCTGGCTATTTCACGCCTTAAGTGTGATTTATGGCATTGTGCGATTTTAGACCGATTTTAGACCGCAGATGCATTCAAATAATTGTAGTGTAAAATATTACACATGAAAATGTCCTTAGAAAGTTTTTCTTGAGGATCTGTTGTATTTATTAAGGAAACAACAAAGCACTACTTGGAGCTCTACATAAACTTGAGGTGAAACGGTCAAAAATTAGTACCGGTATATACTCATGTGCAGTGTGTAGCGATAACACACGTGTCTTGCAAACCCCGAAGTAGTCGTAGCCGTCTCCAGAGATTAGAGGAGCGACCTACAACCTCGGCCTGAGCGTAACGAATCTCTGGGTACGAGATTGGTACTCACCATTCCACAGGGCTTGTTATCATTTGGGCGTTGGTGATTCTGATCCCCCGAGTGCTGGCTGCTGTTTCATTTGCCAAGAATCTTTCCAGTTTGCATTCAAAATTCCAGTCCAAGTAGCCTTCATTGCATTGCTAGACATCCACACGTCATCAGGCATGAAACATCCTCAGATTTGGTTATCACGTCCGCTAGCAAGCGGCAGGTCCCGGGTTCGAATCCAATCCAATCCAAGCTATATTGGATTTCATTCCTCTTCACATCCGTCGCATGGGACAGTAAGCCGTGGTGCCTTGTACCTTGTTTCTTTGCAAGGGCAAGTAAAACTAAAAGACCCCATCCAAGTGAGGAACGAGTAGCTTGTGATGGCCTCCTCCGTACTTGCCAAGGCCAATAATGCTATGGCTTCGGCCCTGATGGAAAAATGAAATACAAAATAGGAATACAAATACTCTCTTGTATCTGACAATGATTTCAAGGGAGAATGCCTGAATCCTAGTTTCAAATGCTCCTAACGTGTTCATGTTTGATAACGTGTAGTGAAACGTAGCCAAATGCGGAAAAAAGCTTAGCATTAAATGCACTCTTGGGTAAAATTTACATCCCATGCAATTTTCCAGCTTTGAATTTTATATTGCACTGCTGCTCCCATTTTGAGTTTATTAATAGCTTAAGGGTTATTCCTTGAATATGCTATGAAAAAGACCCACAACGTCGTTCGTGTTAAATAGCACTGTTTCTGTATAGCTGTGAATGTGCCTTATAATCTCAATACTAACCGTCCGAGAATGGGGAAGTAGGCATTCTTTTTCTACCATTTGATGGCGCTGCGACCGTATCAACTTTTCCACTGTGACGTTGTATGGAACGTCACACTACCGTGACGTTGTGGCTTCATGCTCGCACCTCACATTGCCATTGAGATGACGTCCTGAAGACAATGAAAAGGCCTGATATGGTCGCAGCGACATCTTTCCGTGGAGAAGAGGCGATGCCCTCATTCCTGCTGCACACACCCATTTGAATGATAGTTCTTCATTCGTAGAATAGTTTCCCCGATAGCACAGTATAACCAAATGATATTTTGAAGTTTGCGTATGTTCTGAAATTTGCGGTGCATAAAATCTTCTACAAGATAGACCATTCTCAAATTGACATAAGGACAAAGATCTGCGCGCTTCCGCCAAAGTCTCAACCACAATCTGAAGCTGAGTGATGTGACGCAGACAACCCCACGACAGTGACTTCGAAGACGTTGCGTCAGAGTTGACCATAGCTAAATCATGGATTGCGTCACGTCGCCCGGTTTCAGATCGAGGTTGTGGTTGCGATTTCGGCGGAAATGCGCAGATCTGCTCATTCGAGAATTGTCTATTGTTTTGGTATGCTGACGAGATATATTAACGATTGTCAGATTTTCAGGGTGCATAAACATAAAAACAATCATTTCGAATGTTTTTGTCAGTATTTAATTTTCTGGTATGCATCATGAAATCATTGTGTATTCGTCCAATACTTCACTCATACATGTATCTTCTCAATCTTAAAGCCCCACAGTATTGAATTCAGAAAGTGCTTACGTCCTCTGACGTTAGTGTAGTGTAAAATGCACTATGCTCTATCTGAATACATTAGAGCTCTGCCTTCAGTTTTTTCAATGTGTGCTGAAAACTAGGACTTGATGCTTTAAAGTACGTATCAGGCAAGTATTTTGGGGACCTTCAAGAGGCTATGAGACCTATACCTGCATTCTCCTAACACTTTGAAAATATCGTAAAATTCAATACATTGGGGCTTTAAAGCCCCACAGTATTGAATTTTACGATATTTATCTCCCCGCTTTTTGAAAAAAGTCGGGGAGATATTGTTTTACCCTCCACCGTCAGTACGGCTGTCCAGCCGTCCGGCTGTCCGGCCGTCCGAAAGTGATATCTCCTCCTAGACCGTTCAACGGAGGAGCTTGAAACTTTGGTATATATTAGGTACTCATCCACTATTGTGCACAACACTCTTGGAATTTCGATCCAACTCCCTGTCTTTCCACCAGGGGGCGATATGTGAAAAACACATTTATGGTCATTACTCCTAAAGTAATTGTGATAAAGTGAGGAAATTTTGTGTGAAGGTTTATCTGTGACAGCTTCACAATATATCATAGAGATTTTGACCTTGACCTAGTTTCAAGGTCACAGGGGTCAAACTTCAATAAAAACCATGAGCCGTCCAAAAGTGATATCTCTTCCTTCACCGTTCAATGGAGGAGTTTGAAACCTCGGTATATATTATGTACTCATCCACTAATGTGCACAACACTCCCAACCCCCAATGTACTTCGATCGAACTCGGCCTCTTCCCACCAGGGGTCAATATATGAAAGACACAGGAAAAATAACCATGTCACCATTACTTCCTGTCGAAAGCGGGGAGATATGCGATGGGCTGCCCATCGACATTGCTCTAGTTTCAAAATGTTAGGAGAGAGCACAAAGAGGTCTCATAGCTTGTGAAGGTCACCAAAACGCTTGTCTGATACATACTTCAGAGAATCAAGGCCTAGTTTTCAGCACACATTAGAAAAAACGACAGGGAGAGCTCTAATTCAGATGGAGCGCAGTACATTTTACACTACACTGACGTCAAGAATCGCGGCGATGATTTGCGTTTTTCAAATTCAATACAGTGGGGCTTTAATAACAAATAAGAAAATGTGTTTTCTGGCATTTCCATAGCAACCACAAAGATGGCCGCCAACAAACTCCATGTTTGAGGTGTAACTCCTGTTTCCTCTTCAGTTCTACTAATATCCAGCATGTTTTGCATGACTTTGCATGGTGTTTATATATAAACAACAACTTTGTCCATTTGTTCCTGCCCGAGTCTTGGAAGACGACGACGTTTTTATAATCAGAATGAAACAAGTGCTGACTTCAGTTTCATGTCCTCTCTGTCTCAGCCTAAGTTGGTGATTGGTTACTGTACATTTCACTGTGACACCTGTACATCAATGTATGGTAACCTACTATCTGCTTACTTGAAACTTTTTTCATTTATCAGCTCTTCATGTCTTTTTCTTGTGGTATAAGAAAATTCTCATTATCTGGTGACCAGTGATTTTTCTTACAATTTATAAACACAAAAGTGACTTTTTTTCATTTGCAGTTTTCAATTTTTTGCAGTTAACAGATGCTTCTTACATAACTTTTTTTTTTCAACCAATTAACAGTTGTATTACCGGTACTCTTCATTCCACATCCGATTGGCATGAGGTTTTCAGCTGATATCTCCACAACGACGGGGTCAAATTTGACATACTATACATTAATTGACTTGTCTTTCTTGTTGGTATCTTTCTGCTATCTTCATTTTTTTGCATAAGGCCGACATAACGGATCCCTTTCTCAAAACCCATTTCATTTCGCCATGGGGTTCAGTGCAGTTTACACATGCACGATGCATTGCGTCATTTCAGAATGGCCGCCATTTCGGCCATAAACACTAACTGTGATTGGTGAAAGAACTTTTTTCTGTCACGTTTATAGGGAAAATGACAGTGACGATGGCTGTAGCGGCAAAAAAGACGAATTGATTGATGTATGGTATGTCAAATTTGACCCAGGCGTTGCGGAGCTATCGTTCATAAACCTCGCGGCATTCGAAAGTGAATTGGAGAGTAGCCACGATGTATCAGCATTTATCCGTCGTTTTCACTAAATTTTTCTTCCTTTCTTTACAGGATCTCTGAATACCAAGCAGAGAACAGTATGGATAATAAAAATCTGGCTATTTGCTGGTGGCCGACAATTCTACGCCCGGAATTCACAAGTTTTGAGATGATGACGCAATCGTCGAAATATCTCGAAGAAACGGTGCTCGCCCTCCTGGATCAAACCGGCTTCTTTTTCTTCGGGAAAGATGAGATTTAGATAATTTGCATATTGAGAAATTCAGGGACAGAAAGCGACAACGTGCTGATTGGGATGTGTCGATTTCCCGTGCTATTACTCCGGACGCAAAACCCCGATTTTGGGCTTAGGTGTTTCTTTTTGAATAACAGCACTTTTTTCCAGTTTTCATACATTTGGAGGGTGTGGAATCAGAATCCGTCGAGTGCCACCTTGGCACCCTTGAGCGTTTTGAGAAATTCGCGTTTGAATTTTTGTAACTGACTTTATCATTGGACGTCAGCTGACGCAATGACTGAGCTTTGTACAGGAGAATGGGACCCGATGTACAGCTAACTTTTAAATGGTTGGATTTACACCCCACAAATGTATTATCAACAGATAGAAACATGGTGCCTCGTAATCATATAAGCATGTTTTTAGTAATTTTTAACTGGTTATGTAATTGGAAATGGCACATTTTTATGTATTTTGACCCATTTTGTGTTAATTTACATAAAAAACTTCATTTCTTATTACAAAACTACTGAAAACAATTAAGAACATGCTTGTCTGCTTCTGAGGCACCATGTTTCTATCTGTTGGTAATACATTTATGGGATGTAAATCCAACCATTTAAAAGTTAGCTGTACATCAGATCTCATTCTCCTGTACAAAGCTCAGTCGTTGCGTCAGCTGACGTCCAATGATAAAGTCAGTTCCAAAAATTTGAATGGGACTTTCTCAAAACGCTCAAGGGTGCCAGAGTGGCACCCGGCGGATTCTGAATTTCTGTCATTTGGAGATACAAAAAATGCAAAAAATTGCTGTTATTCAAAATGTCACACTTTTTCGTTCTGCGTCCGGACTATATGTGAAATAAACACTGCTACGAGTCAACCTGCTTAATTGTACAGAGAAATATATGACATATTTATATGTACATTACTTTATGAAGCATTTTAGTGGATTAAGACTATATTTGATTATTGTCGCTGCAACTGCTGACGTGTCCGCCGTCGGCATTGTGCACAAATATATGTGTCCATATTATGCATAAATTGTAAAGTGAAAAAGCAAGAATTGTTCGTAGATTCGTGCGATATGTGTTCAAGTTGCGTTGTTGACATTCATTATGAACTGCGAGACAGCGTCCTGTTTGATTCGTGCTGTGTCGTGAGGAAGGAGCATTCCTTCAAAAGATAGTTTTTCTTACCTTTATTTTTATCCCATAATCTGAGATGAAGATCGGTGGTGAGCATCTAGTTTGCTTCATCTACAGATGGAATTCAACATGAATGGGGAACCGGCGTGCCCAAAGGAGGCGCTGGGGAACAACTCAGTTTTAACACAAAAGCACATGCACTGCGACATTGAAAACGTCGTTGATGTCGCGCATCGTTCGTGACGTTATGTGCAATGCGTCATTCAGAATCAATGACGTTGCTCTTCGGTCGGTTGTTTACGCTAAAATAGTCAGTTTTATCGATGAAATTTAACATGTTCCTGTTTGAATTTTCATTTGAAAACATTCAGATACATTGAGTCAGTCCTGTACTTGATGATAAATGTGTAAAATTCGAAATTCAATGAGCTACTTCAGGTATCTTGGGGCTAGAAGTAGGGTGTAGTTTCAGAATAAAATGGCAAATAACGTTGGCCTGACTTTCGATGTCATAGTTTCAACTGAGTTGTTCGTCAACGCCACGTCACGGATTAGTTCCACCGGTTCCTCATTAAATAAACTTATTCCTTCATCGCTGGCTCTGTCAGCTGATGGACTGCTTTCATAGAATTTGTGGACAATGGTTAGAGCCAGATGTACTTATTTGGGTTTGGTATAACTTCTCATTGACCGCCCTCGTGAACAATTTTTAAAAAGCATGTTTTGTCCTGAAGTTTACCCGACTATAAAATTATCCGGTTTCTGTTTTTAAATGGTCACAAGTCATTCTATGAAAGTCGAAATTGCATTTCTGATAATCATGTTTTTATTTTTTCTCAGTGTAGGCCTACATGTATTTTGGTTTTACTTTGAGCAGACCTATGGAGATCTGGGGCCTGTTTCACAAAGTGACTTTAAGCTAATGGTACCATCAACTTCAATGCATTTACCATTTGGTTAAAAGTACCATTAGCTTAAAGTCACTTTATGAAACAGGCCCCTGGGTCCATATTCATAAGCATACTTAAGTCAAAGTGTCATACTTATCTTTTGTGTTGAACAAAGGATATTTGTCACACTTAGACTTACGGTAAGTAGTTTTATGAATATGTGTGGCGATCTAGGAAAACCTGTTGGATGTCGCTGAATGATCAACAAGGGCTGTCAGATTGCCTGTGCATTGATCTACTAGGCCTAGCTACTGTTTATCTGTTACGTAATACATTTCAGCTGTTGAAATGTGTGGGTTTAGCAAGGCCATTAACACTTTCCTCAAATGCGACAGCCGCCAGGTTTTCCTAGACCCCACACATATGGGCCCTGTAGTCTATGTTTGATTACAAGTTTTGACATAACTCACCTGCTTACAGATTGAAATTCCAAAATGAACCAGTAGGTGGCGTGAGGTGTCACAAGGCTCAGCCACCTCCACTCTAGTTAAAGGCGCTAGCCGGAGGGTCTGCATGGGGAGGGGATGAAATTATCCTAGTCAGATATGGAATGGTTGGCGTGTTCAAGGAAGTTTTTTCAGGGGAGGTGAACATTATGTTTGTCATGTCCTATGCATTTAAGGTGAATTGAGAGGAAATTTACCTGAAGGAAATCAAATCAAAAGGGTATCGAGGGCCTTTGAAGGGAATCAGGGGTCTCTGAAGTGTATTGGGGTCTCTGAAGCATGTATATTGGGGGTCTTTGAATGGTGTCAGGGGGGGGTCTTGATGATGGTATCAGGGTCCTCATGGGGCGTATTCGAATCCTCGTTCTTGACCACACTCGTGCTGACCCATCTCGAGAACAGCAGTCTCGAACGCCTAGAACACAACCCGTGTCGGGTCAAGAACGTGTTCTTCTCACTCCCCACTCTGCTGCATCCTCGCACCCAGGGTCTTCACAACCGGCTCCCCAACTCGCAGGAGGGTACGACCGTAAATGACCTAGATTCTCAGGATGACTCTACGGAGGGTTGAGAAGAACACGTTTTTGGCCCGACTCGAGTTGCGTTCTCAGCATTCGAGGCTGCCGTTCTCGAGTTGAGTCAACAACTACACGAACTAGGTCAGCAAGGGTGTGGTCAAGAACGAGGATTCGAATACGCCCATGAACATCACGATTTTATACATATATCTGTTGTTCGAACAAAGTTGCCAATCAACTCACTACTGCAGAAGCCCAGGCTTGTGAATACAAAATAGCATGTTGGAATATAAAATACATGTAGAGGTGAATCATTCAACATGCGTGCATTTCTGGAGAATAATGCTGAATTGAAGGCCTAACTCTGCTGGGAGTGTAGTGCTGTCTCCTTGTTTTGGGTCTGAGCCCAAAATACCAGTGGTCAAGTCTGGTATTTCGTAAGCTCATGGCCCATTGAAGTTATTGTGGTCAGATTTTCATTGTTATGGGAGTCGAAAGTGAACCCTGCACACCTTCTTATCTGGAACTCAATGTCTTTTCAACACAATTTACTTTGAATTCATCAAAATTCAACGATATTATTCATTATGCCAATTTCAAAGTCATGTGCAGGAATTTACAAAATGTGTTGCGGTCTAGGAAAACCTGTGGGAAGTCGCTGAGTGATCAACAAGGGTTGTTAGATTGCCTGTGCATTGATCGGCTACTGTTCACCTGTTACGTTCTACATTTCAGCTATTGAAATGTTCGGGTTCACCAAGGCCATTAACACTTTCCTCAAACGTGACATCCGACGGGTTTTCCTAGACCGCCTTACAAATATTAGAGGTAGGCAGACAGGCTTTCTCCTGAATGTCGCTGCAAGTTGGGTTCAGGGTTCACGTTGACACCAACACCATAAAGAGATCATCAGACGTGGACACACAGTGCTTACAATCTGACTGACATGCTATGAGTATTGTGTGTGTATACAGCCTGTATAATAATGTGCTGAAATATGTCAACTCCCAGAGGGCAAGTCTACGGTCAAATTCGTGATATTTTTTTTACTTGTTCAGTGTGGTCTCTGCAACTCATGGCACCAAAGGACCATTAAGTACCCCGCATCATGTCAGGCTCGTGTCCTTTTATGCCCCTGGTATGAATTAAGTTTGTTCTGATTCATAATTAGTGCACTGTTTGCTAATTAGTTGCGGACAACATGCACAGAACATGTTGAACAGACACATGTCACATCCGTGACGCAACTAATTAGCAAACAGTGCACTAATTATGAATCACAACGAACTTAATTCATACCAGGGGCATAGAAGGACAAGAGCCTGACATGATGCAGGGTAACATCTTTCTGTGGTTCCAAAATTTGCAGAAACAGCACTGAATAAGTGAAAAAATGTCACGTCCGAGACCGTAGACTTGCCCCAGAATAGTTATTCCAACATAAGTAAAGTTCTAGTCTTTTTGAAGTATCTTCCTCTTTGTTTATTTTCTTCTTCAGTCCATGTATTTGATAGCTTCATGGTCATTCCTCCGCCCAATGATGCCGTGAAATAGGCTGTGTCCACCAAAAACTGTACCTTCTGCTCCCAACTCAACCTTTCAGTGAAACAATGGTTTAAGCAGGCCACACAGAATCAATATTATTGCACAATATATGGCCCAAAATAGAGGCCTGTGCTTCTGGCATGATGGGTGGAAAAAAGATTTGGTCCTCATATTGTGCAATAATATTGAATGTGTATGGGCAGCTTTATACCATCCTGAAAATATCAGAGGTGTGGTGTCGAAGGGATGTTCTCAGGATGGCTTATGGTGGGACTAACATCTCCCCATTGGACATCACCAAGGAATTAACAACTATTACCGGCCTGACCATGGTGATTGTATTCCTACTGCGACCTTACATGTTAGAAAATTTCCTTATTTGATACCCATGGAACAGCCAACACCACATTATAGTTGGTGTTGATGGCATTTAATAGCATCTTGAGTCACCTGATGAGCCTATTGACCCAATGCACCACCTCCTGACTGGATAAGAAGACAGTGCCAACCATCCTATATTAAAGGAGATATCAACTTGTGTCAGGCCATGTCTCCTCGTGTCTTGCCATGTCGCCTGGTGTCTCCTCGTGCCTGGCCGTGTCTCCTCATGTTTGGCCATGTCTCCTGGTGCCTGGATGTGTCTCCTCCTTTCTGGACATGTCTCGTCCTTCCTGGACATGTCTCCTCCTTCCTGGCCGTGTCTCCTCCTTCCTGGCTGTGTCTCCTCCTTCCTGGCCGTGTCTCCTCCTTCCTGGCNTGTATGTTTTCATGCCCAAATAATGCGTCGTTTTCACACAAAATGATGGTTTATAAGCGTATTTTCGTTCGCGCTTGACAAGTCGGCCATGTTTTTCTGGCCAACAAAATCTTGGAGGCATGCTGTTCTTGCGTCTAAAAATAACCAAAATACCCCAACAATAGTCTGGAATTTGGGTTTTCTTATTACTCTTGATGATTGTGTTCGAGCTGCCTTGATCGGTTGTAGTGGATCCTTTTAATCAGAGAGAAAACTGATCACCAAAACTGTGTGTATATGGCTTCGTATGTCACAAGTAAATAGTGGTATACATTGTATACAGTACTGTGCTGTAGTGTACACAATGCATGTTTTGTAGTGTATTGTACAGGTAAGTAATTCCCTGTGTCCTGAATAGGGTACCCACACTCATAGGCCTACAATACAATGTAGGCTAGACAATATTATTTGGGGTATAGGTTAATGAGGTCTTGACCACTTGGTCAGGCTGTTACTGTCGGCATAGGATGCATCCTTTGAAGTGCAGGGGTCCGTCTCTTCGGTATCCAGTCAGAACGTCCCCGGGTCAAAACGTCCCCTTTTGCATACTACCATAACGTCCCCAGCTCACACGTAGTTAGTTTGTGGCCTTGTCCATGGTTTGTACGCCATAAAAAAGTCATAAAAGGTCATGAAATTTGAAGAAAAACAATTAGGCCTCCTACAAGGCCTAAAAAGTCATCAAATTTTGGTAAATGTTGTAAAAATCATTGCTTGTAGCTGAGATAGGAGTGTTTTTTGTGAGATAACTTTCCGATATTATTTGACCTAGATTTTGCCGATCGGCGAAGTGTTTTGTCTGTCTGCTTGGTGTGACCAATCAATCTACTCAAACAGAATAAAATGGGTTTTCAGACCAAGAGATAATTCCTATGCTGAAGAAAATAAGATATTATGATTATAAACATATTTAAAGTAAGTTGGGGGCTTTTTTTACCCGGGGACGTTTTGGTTAACCCGGGGACGTTTTGACTCAGGGACGTTCTGACCTGGGGACGTTTCGACTGGTAAGCGTCTCTTCTAGAGGTAGCTAGCTTGTGCATATATAGCAGAGTACCAAAATCGCCAGGCCCTCTGTAAAGCCTGCCCCTCACACACGTGTCAGATCTCTCAAAAGGAGCAGTCAGCCACGCTTATCGCCAAAAGATGGCAGCACAGTTCTAGCGGACCAATAAAAAAGAAGATTCTCCTGATTGGCGCTCAATCAACCATGAATGGGTCCGCTAGGCATTGATTTGGACCGTAGTGGCTCCTAGTGGTCAACTGACTGACAGCGCCTATTTTAAAAGTTGAAGTTTGTCAAGATTTGTGCATTCACAGACACATGGATGGAGCTAGCTTATCATTATCAGGTCTTAGCCAAATCATTAGCCAATTCACTGTTCAGTAAGCCAAATTTTCCATTCGAATGGATGTTCAGTTTGGAAAATTTTAGCCAGGTGGTTAAAGTTTTGGCCAAATGAGAGGAAAAATAGCCAATGGCTGAATGGCGATGTGGCGCCATCCCTGTCCCTGCATTCATGGCGCCATCCCTGTCCCTGCATTCATGGCATTTCACAACTCCAACTGTAACCTGGAAAGTGCCAATGTCGTTTGCATTGAACAGTTTGATAAATGATAAATACAATATCTACCAGTCATTTTGCTCTCATTTACTTTTGACCAGAACTGTACTGGTCAAAACCATTCGGCACCAGTATTGGACTGGAACTTTTTGATGTCATTTTGCTGTCATTTTCTTTTGATCAGGTCTGTACTGCACAACAGTGACACCAATCATTTTGCTCTCATTTACTTCTGACAAGGACTGTACCTACATGTATACTGAAACCAATCATTTTGCTCTCATTTACTTTTGACCAGGACTGTACTGAAACCATTCATTTTGCACCTGGACTGTACTAGAACTCCTCATTTTGCGCCATTTACTTTTGACCAGGACTGTACCGACACTGAAACCATTCACTTTGCTCTCAGTTACTTTTGACCAGGGCTGTACTGAAACCATCCATTTTGCACCAGGACTGCACTAGGACTCCCTCATTTTGCCCTCATTTACATGTACTTTTGATCAAGACTGTACCTAGACTGAAACCAATCATTTGCTCTCAGTTACTTTTGACCAGGACTGTACTGAAACCATTCATTTTGCACCAGGACTGTACTCAGGAACTCTTCATTTTGCTCTCATTTACTTTTGACCAGGACTGTACCTATACTGAAACCAATCATTTTGCTCTCTTACTTTTGACCAGGACTGTACAGCAGCCAATCATTTTGCTCTCCCTTGAGCTGAATGTCATCAGGCAAACAGCTGATTGACGTTGGCCTGTTTTTCCAACACCCCCCTGGTGGTTAATTGACAGGTGCACATAGCTGTTGCATTCTGCACTCATCCTGGTTGGCACTGACTCACAACAGACCACGATCCTAGTAAAAAATCTGACTAATTTTGCTGTAATTGGTGGAGCTGGAGAAGTATATCTTATATTCATAAGAAAATCTTATATTCATGTAAAATGTAAATGTAGCCAGACTCAGGATGAAACTCGGGGTTCTGCCGCTGCTGGTCGGCGCCGGACGGCCCCGTCCAGGATGCAGAAATGCCGACCGGCACTCGGCCTAAAAAGAGTTTTTTCTGACCATCGGAACTAACGAAGTGTGCCACAAGAGTTGCCCACCACCCACGCACACTTCCGAATTTCCTTCCTGTTCCCATTCACCAAATGTGCTTCCCGGCGGGGCTTCCTGAGAGAGTTCTGACCAACAAAACCCTGCCATTCTCAAAGAAATAAGTGGTAAAGGGAAGCACCGAAACCCTGCCACCCCCAAAGAAATAAGTGGTAAAGGGAGGCATTGAAACCCTGCCACCCCCAAAGAAATAAGTGGTAAAGAGAAGCACCGAAACCCTGCCATTCCCAAAGAAATAAGTGGTAAAGGGAGGCATTGAAACCCTGCCATTCCCTAAGTGGTAAAGGGAAGCTCTGACACCCTGCCATTCCCAAAGAAATTAGTGGTAAAGGGAAGCACTGAAACCCTGCCATTCCCAAAGAAATAAGTGGTGTCATGTGCGGCCCTGATTTCATTTTGCAATACTGCAGTTCCTCTTGTTACATGCATTTCTCATTATGATACTCCGTGTAATACCCTGGGAAGTGGCTCTGATCAATGCCAACTTTTCCATGGTCACTGCATGCTGCAAATAACCAGCAATATTGTCTGTTTTTCCTATCTATGCATCTGCATCTCTCGCATGACTGTGAGGCATTGTGTCGAATGATTGACAAGCGTCTTGGCGATATCGTTGCCAGCTCGGAAGGTTAAAAAGTGAGGAAAGTGATGCGATGAGGCTCTCAATCATTTGGTTTGCTGCAGCAGTGGCATGACTAGTGTGAAACAGGAATTCATCAGAATTTCGCCGTAATACATCGTAGGACCTCTGGCGTATCTTTATTCCTTCAGTCGGCAGTCTCATGCACATTGAACAAGATGCGTAGCGGTCGATAATGCATGAAATGCACAAAATCGTGAGCAGGTTTTTTCGTTTCTGCACAGCTTCCTTGATCAATATTGAATGGAGAGCTGAGCACTGCGGTCTAAGCTTAATATGCAGGAGGAAACTGGAGTGGCCATATAAATCATTCACACAACCTATGCTTTCTTTCTCGGCCCTATTGAATTCGGTGCAAATTTCTATGCTCCGCACCCGATAGACTGTTCGTAGGATGAGGTATAGGTTACAGCAACCTTATAATCGTAGTTAGCGAACTTAATCCCAACCAGTCATGCACACTTGGTGAATGAAATTTGACATCAGCCACTACCCTTCCTCCAGACTGCAGTACTCCCTACATGCCGTACATCAAACCTAGGCCTCAAAATGTCAGCTGAGTGCCAGGCCCATGGACCTCTTGTTGTGATTGCAGGCCTCACCAGGGTTTGAACCTAGGACCACAGAGGGGGCAAGACTGGTGTTGCACTGCACCACTTTGACAGCCCAGTTGAATTTGATTCCCAAACTGATGTTGTGTCAGAATTCAATGCTAGAGTTTCCACTAAGACTTCACGGCATGTTGAATTTTTCACATCCAAACTGCCAGTTGAACTTATTTTTCAAACGAAGTGACTAAGTCTTTCACAACATAGAATCTCGCAAAGTGGGGTTGCAGTTGTTTGCAATGTATTCTCCGAGCGGCAGGAGTGCATTTCTTGCTCGCCGAATTAAGAACATTTCCCGTTGGCTCCCGCAATCCCACCATCCACGGCCTGTCAATCATATCTCCCGGTCTGTATACATCCGACCCGAGTATGTTTACCGCCTGCAGAACAGATATGCTTCACCAACAGACCAACTTAGAAAATTAGTGCAGAATAAATCACCTTTAGATAAAATACAACTTTCTTTCGAGTTTGCCTTACCTGAATCAGTCAGTGAATGTCTGGCTGGGGCAGCTATAGGTTGTTGTTATTGTTGTGTACTTGCAAACATAAAGACCTGATGTAGAGCACGTCTATAATTTGTCGAAAGACAGGGCAAGATCAGTATTGCTGGCAGCCATCTTTGATTTTTGATTGGCGGCCTGGAAACACCAGGAATTCACATACCGGTACTTAGCGTGTTCGATTACCGTAGTTACACCGGCCAGGCACTAGCATTTCTCAGACATGCGCATTGGAGGGCAATAAAAGAACGCTGTTGTGTTAGACACGAGTAAAGTGTCATGGCGGATGCGCTCTGATTGGCTGAATGCGTCCGCCATGACACTTTACTAGTGTCTACTGTATAGCATGACAGCCTTTGATTTCTTACATTTTGTTTGTATGCGAGGGTGTGTGTACATCTACGTTCGGAAGTGACATCATGCTCTGCATGCTGGGATACTTCCCGAAGTAACCGGCTCAGGGGGAGGGTCAGTTAGTGCCTGGCGCGACAGGCCCGACTTGCAGAATTCCGGTAAATAAAACGCTGTCGTGCCAGGCTGGTGTCGGCACGAGTAAGAAATCGAACACGCTTATTTGAAAAGTCTTACTGGCCTAAACAGATAAAAAAAACCTATACGATTTTATGCAGTTCTGTTGCTGAAGTAGGCCTGCCTTTACCCTCAGGATCAACGTATTCTGATCAACAAGATTGTCGGCTGACATGTCCTATCATCACTTTTCACTATTTGCAGGTGGCCCCCTGTTATTGTTCGCCAATCGAAAAGACATCTGCCTCGTCGATGCCAATAATCCACGTAAAAACTCGACCGTCGTCATCAACGGGTTAGAAGATGCCGCTGCCGTTGATTACTACTATAAAGAATATTCGGTGTTCTGGACGGACGTCAGCCTCGAGATGATCAAGAGGACCTATATCAACGGGTCACGCGTCAGTTACGACGTCATCACCACTGGTCTAGTCTCGCCCGATGGACTCGCTTGTGATTGGTTGGGAAAGAAGCTGTACTGGACTGACTCGGAGACCAACCGCATCGAAGTCAGCAATTTTGATGGGATGTTTCGTAAGGTGTTATTCTGGCAGGATCTTGACCAACCTCGGGCCATCGCTCTGGATCCTGTGAACGGGTAAGTGAAGAGAGCTTCCTCTCCAATGTAGTCCTACAGTGTACCTGAAAACTTGCCGAGTTTTCAGTTAGCAGGATAAAGGCCTACTATTTTACTGCAGCGCCCTCTTCTGCCTTCTGTCAAGGGTCGAAAATTACCATTTTCGACCCTGGCGAGTTCCTTGAACTGTACGGAAAATAGCACAGGCATTTTCACACACATATTCCTCGATATCTCCCAAATTACTCATCCGAATTTGATAAAACAAAAAGCAAAAGAAGTATGTCTATGTATTCTATACACTTAGTAATAATCTGTGTTGTCAATTTTTATACAACTAAAGCCTTAGTTCCACCTATCCGAAATTGGTGGGTTTTTTGAGACACGGGTCTTCCCCGTGCTTGAACATGATGAAAAAACCCACCATGCGCTTAGACCTATTTTCATTATAACATGGCGAGAGAGGTCGCACTTGTGGCTCAAATTTCACAGGGGTTTTGGTTTATAGCGCATGCGCAATACGCAACACACTTACCGCGCCATCTGCCGCCAGGTTTGAAAACTACTTGCCGAGTTTATTGCACTTACACCAATCTAAAGGTGCGAGTGACACATGTGTCTGAATTAGCCACGGCGAGCTCAGCGGCTATAATAAACACGGGGTTTTCAAACACAGGTCTATTAGACACAGCCAAAAATAGGTGTACGCGCAAGAAACGTGGGGTTTTGGTGGATTTGGGATAGGTGGAAGTACAGCTTACATGTATATGTCATGTTTGTAGGACGTTGACTGTTTGCGGTACTGAGTGATCCTTTTGACATGTTTGTGCCTTTTGCTCTTGACATACATTGCACTCTGATACATTGAAATAGTGAAGGAAATGAAGAATAAGAGTGATGGATGTTTTTTTTGTCCGTCTATTTTTCCGTTCATGTAGACCTACTTGTTATTCCACCACAAACATATCATGATAAGATTGATCAAAGCATTCATGGGAAGACAACTCACTTTACAAATGTTTTGCACAAAAACCTTGTGAAACTAGTCAAGCAGAAACGCCGAGACAATCCAAGCCGGTAAACATCAAAGTTGAGAGCTGTCGGCCACAAAATCAGGTAAATCACATGGGTATGCAAAATATAAGGCACAATACTCCCTTGCTCAGCTTTACTTGGCATTGTTTAGGGGCGGATCCACAATTTTGGAAAAGAGTGGGACTGTGCTAGAAATAGAAACATTGAAATCTGTGGTGAATTTCAATGATTTGCTCCAGAGTTCAGAATTTCACGGTCAATTTTACAGAGTTGTTGGCCGAAAGTGGGGTGCCAGGTGCGCCCCTGGATCTGCGTCTGAGGTTCCTGTGCCATGTATAATTGGACTTGTGATTCAGACACGTGTGTCACCCGGGCTTTTCGATTGGTGTATGAGCGCAATAAACTCGGCAGTTACTAGTTATCAAAACCGGGGACAGATGGCGTGGTAAGCAGTGGTAAGTGTGTTGCGTATTGTGCATGCACTATAAACAAAAAATCCCATGAAATTTGTGCCGCAAGCGCGACCTCTCTCACCGTGTTTAGTAACTAATTAAATGTACTGAAAATAGGTGAATGCGCATGGCAGGTTTTTTCAAGCACGCGGGGAAGACCCAGTGTCTCAAAAAACCCACGAATTTGGGATAGGTGGAACAAAGGCTATTCAGCTATTGTCTCCACGCTCTTGAACTCACTATACCTGCAAAACAGTAATGAAACCGACATCAAGCAAGTTATGAAATCATGACATGGGATTTGAAAGCGACTATAGAAAAATGACAAGCTGTCAGACTCAGCATCAACTCTTTCAGTAGCCAATACTTCCAGGTATTGGCGAGCATTTTACCTGCCTTCTCTCACCCAATTCCATCATCTTTAATAAACACAACCACACAACACACTGCATCAAGGGATTTATCGGCTGACTGCGTCTGACTCACTTCATCTTCGGAGAAGATCGAAGTTTCTCAATATTGCCTGCCGTGCGTTCTCATGGTTAGAAAATCGGCGTGTTTGGCAGGTGGTGGGTAAGAATTGGTATGCAAAGGAAAACTGATGTAGCAAGGTTTCGAAGTGGGAGCCGCCACTATCCCGGGGCGGATCCACGATCTGTCAAAAGAGGGGGCGCATTAATTTTTACAATTTCTCGGTCAGACTCAGAATTTTCCAAAATAAGAGGGGGCATGCCCCGGGTGCGCTCCCCTCTGTATCCGTGCCTGCTACCCTCACAAGAACCCTAGATCTGAGAAATTTCACTGTTGGTCTTGGTATTCTTATCAAAGAATTGATGTCTTTTCCCCCAAAATCCATCACATGAACTCCCAGCAGAATGCATGTTTGGAGATGATTGATTGATAAAATATGAGAACAACAACGTCTTTTTTTGCAGCGCCATCTTACGTCTTTCTTTAATAATAGCTACAACTAGAGATCATCACAACAACTAGAGAATATTATAAGGCTACAACAACATCTTTATTTTGTAACGTCTTGATTTGCGGTTATAACCGCGCATAGCAGGGTATCTCAGCTGAGTACAAGGCCCATTTCCCTCTTGTTGATTTCCATGTCTCAATATGAAATTGAAAATATCTACATGTATGTGGGAACCCGGAAGAAAATAAAAACTGTTTTTCCGAATTGGATGAAAATTGATATCTTTGAAGACGAGATTTTGTATTTCAAATATTTTCATGTGTTATGCATGGAATTCAAATAACACTTTGGTGATGCCAACCAGAAAACCAGTGCGTCTTTTTTAGAGAGGGACAGGAGTCCTAAGAGACTCCACAGTCTTGTCTTCAGTAGTCAACTCAATTTGAGCAGTCAGCTGAATTTGAGACGACCTTAGAGACCGATAGTATGGGCGGTTATAACCGCAAATAAAGACGTTGTTGTAGGGTAGTCATATTTTCTAGTCGTTGCGGTGATGTCTAGTCGTAGCTAAGAAAGACGTAAGGTGGCACTGCAAAATAAAGACGTTGTTGTAGTCATATTTTCTAGTCGTTGTGGTGATGTCTAGTCGTCGCTAAAAAAGACGTAAGATGGTGCTGCAAAATAAAGATGTTGTAGTGATAATTCTGTAGTCATTGTGATGACGTCTGGTCATAGCTATAGAAAGACGTATTAAGGCCGTGCGTAATTAATTCTATGTTTCGCGTCCCGCGCGTGCACCTATTTCTGACTGTTGTCTGCTAATAGAAATGCATTGCACGTCCATTTTCCGAGATTCTCAAGATTTCCAACACAACTATCGGTAAAAAAATAGGCCCAATAAGTTTTAAAATACCTCCTGAGAAAGCTGTAGTTCCTATCCTTGGTCACAAAACCAGGATGTTGACAGGTTAAAACAAAGTTACAACAAATAGAGCTCTTGTTTCATGGTCAGGATTCCTCAATTTTTCATCTTTAATCCATTCAAAATCCCCCAGGATATCAATCTGTGTGACATGTACTGCATTTGATTCGTGTTTCGGCCTGTGTTAAAAATGCAGTTTGTGTTGTGTTTGGAGCGCGCGCGCACCAATTTTAGGTGACGGTAGGACACGAAACATAGAATTAATTACGCATGGCCTAAGGTGGCGCTGCAAAATAAAGACGTTGTTGTAGTCATATTCTCTAGTCATTGTGATGATCTCTGGTCGTAGCTAAGAAAGACGAAAGGTGGCGCTGCAGTCGTCCACACGAAGAATGACGAAGACAACCGAAGTGTTATGAATGATACAACGCCACCTTACGTCTTACTTTCTTAATTAGCAACGATTGGAGATCACCACAACGAATTGAGAATATGACTTCAACAACGTCTTTATTAGACCATATCCACTCCCCGTGGATATGGTCTCTTGTTTTTACTGGCCAGTTGCCGTGGGGCAAGGCTCGGTGGTTTTTGACACGTTTCACCTAAACCGCTGCGTGCCAAAGGCTGAAATTTGGCCAGTATACTCATTACAATCTGCTATCGTCAAAAATCCATCCAAGTTCCCGATCAGATCAATATTTCATTCCATATTTTGTCATTTTTAGCGGAATTTGCCGTTGTATTGCCGTGCCAATCATCGCTACACCATCCCACGTTTTAGCGGATCGGCAAACAGGTTTAACGATCGATTTACCGAGTAGGACGGTGCGGGAGGCGATGGTTACTTGGAATGGCCGTTCCAGGATGGAACGGACGGTGTCGCCGCCGCGGCAAAGATTGGAACTAATCTACGCTTGTATCATTGCGCTTCAACAAAATAGTTCCTGTTCGTTTTCTGACAAGTTTTGCTTCCTACATGTCCTAAGTTTATTTATTATCACAGTAAAATTGTACAAGCATGAACAAATGTTGCTTTCTTTGCTTATTATGTTGTTTTCGATTCCATATTTATGTTTATCCTGTAGTTGTGTAGTTGTGAGCAGAGGTAGGCCTACCGGTATCGGTTCGCAAAACTAGGCCTCGGCTAAGGTGCCGAAGTGAGGTCTTTCTGCGCTGCTCGTGTGCGCTGCTAAAACATGTAAAATTTCGTCTTAGTAGGCTATCAAAAAATTGCAGCGCTGCGTGGAGTTTGGCGCTGCTAATTTCAAAATTCTACCGTTTAGTATTTCATTCGACCCACACACAATATGAACAGGCATGTGCACACACTGTCCCTCTCTGGACACTGGATAGATAGGCCTAGGCCTAGGCCTGGGGGGGGGGGGGCGTGGAGTGGGTGAAGCCCATTCTCCGAGGAGTTGCCCCCGGAAAAATTGGGTAGGCTTAAAAGTGCCGGAAACGCGATTTCCTGGCACCTGGCCACGCCAAGTACTTTCTCCTGACTGAAAATAGGCCCAAAGCGGTGATGTAATTAAATTAAAATTTTCGCTGCTCAGCGGCTGAATGGGAGGGGGCTTGCGCCAGGCACACCCCCTGGATCCGCCACTAGGCCTACTGTACGCTGCATCTTGCATTAAAACTTCATTTCCATCTTTTCCACGTTTTAAACCTGGATATGGTCTACAATTCGCTGTTAAGCGAATTGCTCAGCTCTAGTTTTGTAATGTCTTTATTTGTGGTTATAACTGCCCATACGATAGGGCTGGTCGGGAGTAAACTTAGTTCGCTGGTCTACTCAGCGTGGACAGTAAACCAGAGAGCTAGCGAATGATGCGATTAATCTAAACATGGCTAGTGTTTCTTCAGCAGGCATCCATCATGGGGAAAAACAACTGTGAATGAGATGGCAAGAGTTTGTGCTTTAGCTCATCTTGAAATGGATGGAAGCTGTTTGCCCGGACACCTGGTATAAGCAACTGATCGCAACCTTTACTTGTGTTTTGCCTTCCATTTGTTCAGGAAGAACAAATCATTCAAAATATTGAGGAGTAATGGTCGGATATCCAGTCAGGGTTTCCGTTGATGTGCTCCGTATGTGTGCTGATCGGGGGAAGGGGGCATCGGGGCCTCTGCATTAGAAGAGTTTCCAGGCTGGTGGCTGTAATTTTGAATTTTCCCCAAAAATGTGACCCGCTCTGGCAAAACGAAAGCAGGCCTTGCCGTTTGACGGGCGCGATTTTGCATGCACCTCACAAACAATAGAATTTCTATTGTTTGCGAGGTGCATGCAAAATCGCGCCCGTCAAACGGCAAGGCCTGCGAAAGGCATGTCGCCCTTAGCTTTGCAGGTTGAGACGGAATGTTTGTCAGTTTCAATATTGTCCGTTCTCTCCTGGTGTCATCTCGGTTCGTTGAGGCTCACCTTTTGAGCGCCATGCGACTCTTTTCGCCAGAGCAGGTCACGAATGTTGATGGTACAAAATCATATCTTCAATTTCCTTGGTAATAAGGATTCCTTAGACAATGTTACCCCTTTTTACACCTGGGTGGGGTGAAGCAAGTGAGGCAAAGTGACATGCTCAAGGTCACAAGCGAGCGTGTTTTTTCTTGGTCAGGACTGGGAATCGAACCCAGGACCCACTCTGATCTGGAGCCCGCCTCGCTAACTACAAGACCTGAGACGCCACTCCATAAGTACATGTATTCATCACCATCCATAAGGTTGTGGTGGTGATGAATACTTATGGCCTCCCATCTCAGACCTGCGTAAATCAGTCAATCCGTGTTGTCATGGTTGTACCAAGGGAGGACTCTCCCAATCCCTTAACAACCGCGTCGCAATAATCATCTTCATCCCACGCTAACAAAATGATTATCGCAACATAAAAACATCCTAAACATAAGATTTCTATCCCCGTGAGAGGTGCCCTCTGAGCTCATTATCCCAGGTTGCCCCATTTGCGTCGAGATTTCTGAAAAGTGCTGCCGTTTAAATTGTGTAAGGAGCGATAAAACGACATTGCTCTGGCTTTCCATCATAAGCCATGATCTAATCCGCAACTTGGTGGATTCTCGTAAGGCCACGCTTATTTTATTTGTTGGATTACGGACCCGCGGACTCTAACAAAATCAAAAAGTGAAGAAAAAAATTTCCTGCCCAACCATTTTCGGCAGTGTTTTTTTCCCCGCCGGCCCCACAAACACAAAAACAGTTTTTTTTCCGCGCTGGTCGTAAAATCCAGTTGAAAAATTCTGCAATTTCATATGGTCGCTAAAAACCTTCTGGTGTTTTACCACACACGCCCCATCCCATTGATCCCAGCATGTCTTGCGCAGGAACGTGAACAACCAAGGTAGCTGACGGGGAAGATTTATACTTTCGAGTGACGGTGAAGCAGGCAGCGAAATAACAAGGAAGACCTTTTTTTTCTCTAAAAGTTAAAGTTTGGGTTTATAGTCTGATATCAACAACGGTAGAGGTTTCATCCGACTTTACACTTTAACCGGCCAGTCTACCCTGAAACCTTTCAGTAGAACTCAGATGAGCTGCTCATTCAGCGCAACAATCCGAGCATTTCCGACCGGTACCCATTTATACACCTGGGTGGAGAGAGGCCAGTGAGGCAAAGAGACTTCCCAAAGTCTCACGCCCAGTGGGATTCGAACCCGGGACCCTCTGACCGCTAGTCGGAGGCCCGAACCACTACACCACCGTGGCTCTTTTCTCCCTACCGTACTTGCATTCTGAGGTCAAAATCCGTAATCCAACAAATAAAATAAGCGTGGCCTAATAAGGAGCCATAAACGTGAACCATACGCTTTCGAATTTCCGACCTTCGGGATTTACCACAAGTGGCACGTCTTCCATCATTTGCTAAGAGTGCCCATCCTAGGTCATAAAACAATGAGGCTATCACACGCCACCCCCCGGGAGACAAGACCCACATTACCCAATGTAATATTGAAAATGTCCCTCTGGGTATAATATCAAGGATTGGCTTCATACAACTGATCCTGTAAATTGCAATTTCAGAGTTCGCATTAGCCATGTCATTGATACACCCGCCTCGAGCATCTTGCAGATTGCCTAAGTTTTTCCCATCCTTGAAAAATCCCTATAACGCCGTAGCGAGAATGGATGCCGGCGTGCGTGGTGTGCCTAATGCCAAGCCGTTCATTCACACATTCGCTGATGAGCGATGTCGTGAACGACGATGGTTCGTTTTCTGTACGGCGTAATCATTTACGGGATCATTACTCGGAGGAGAGATTTACAACGGCTCAATATCCCCATTTGTAGATTGGTGTTCTACGACAGGATCTGGTTTCTTGCTCGAGCATCTGCTGCATCTCACTTCCGTGTGCACAATCTCGGGATCAATGTCCTTCGGAAGTGATCTCCTGATCGAGGTTCTCAAATAAAAATCCATCATGTTGTTCTTTTTCTGCTGTTTACTTCTGCGGGGAAGGTCTTCCCTGGGAGAGATTGGCCAACCTTAAGCCTAGCGTACATCACACTTGCGACTGGAAGCACTGATCTGATCAGTTGCTGGTGATGGCTTAGCCCGGGCCATATGGGATTTCATTCCAGGCTCTTCAGTCCGTCGCATGGGACAGTAAACCGTGGTGCCTTGTACCTTGTGTCTTTGCATGGGCAAGTAAAATACCCCATCCAAGTGAAGAACATGAGTAGCTTGTGATGGTCTCCTCCGTACTCACCAGGGCCAATAATGCTGTGGCTTCGGCCCTGACGGAAAAATGAAATACAAATACAAAATGTTGCTGGTGATGTACATGCTGCACACACATCGCAAATTCAGCAACCCATTCTCAGTAAAACTAGGAGCATCCAATCAGTCATCATGTCCTGACCACGTACATCGCACTTGTGACTGGCATGGCAGCAACTCAGGCAACATCCAGGGCATTGAGACTCAAAGAGTGCGTACATCGACCATTTCTGGCGACTGATCAGTCGCCTCCAGTTCCAGCTAGATCCTCCCAGTCGCCAGGTAGCTCAGTGGCGACTAGTTATATCCAGTGGCAAGTGCGTTGTACGCTAGGCTTAACCAGAAAAAAAATATGTGTTGACTGATGCTAGATCTGAAAAAGTCTTAATATACATGTAGCCATTGTCACAGCAGTTGCATTTCAGATCTTCTTTGGTTCTTTCAACCACATCATTTGGCATAGGTTGGTTGTTGACCCCTGGCAAACAGATCGATTTCTTTTGTCAGATCAGTGTCGTTTTCGCCTGATCACCTCATTATCTTTCTCCGGCAATAATGACATCCCCCCCCC
>NMRB01001297.1:57249-88995 GCA_002633025.1 Notospermus geniculatus
CCTCAGGTCAAGTGGGATTGCTCGGGAAGATTTAAGGTGCTAAAAAAGAACGATCCAGTCATGATCCAATGAGGAACTGGTGGAACTAATCCTTGACGTGGTGCTGACGAACTTAGTTAAAACTATGATGTCAAAAGTCAAGCCAACGTTATTTGCCATTTAATTCTGAAATTACACCCTACTTCTATTCTAGCCCTAATATACCTGAAGTAGTCCATTCAGTTTCAAATTTTACACGTTCATCATCAAGTATAGGACTGACTCAATGTATCTGAATGTTTTCAAATGAAAATTCAAGCGGGAACATGTTTAATTTCATTGATAAAATTAACTATTTTAGGGTAAACAACAGACCGAAGAGCAATGTCTTTGATTCTGAATGACGCTTCGCACATAACGTCACGAGCGATGCGCGGCGTCAGTGACGTTTCCAACGTCGCAATGCATGAACTTTTGTGTTAAAATTAAAAATTGAGTTGTTCCCCAGCGCCTCCTTTGGACACGCCGGTTCCCCATCCTGTATTGCGAATTCTCTCCCACTTCGTGGAGGAGTGACCGATCGAAGCCGATTCCAGTTGTGTGTCAAAACCCTTGAATTGTGGATGGCACAGAATCAGAAGTGTTTCCGATGGCACTTCTGTGATCGTTATCACGGATGCACAGATTCCTGGACATAATTTCTGTCGATCAAATCTGTGTTAATTTCCGTATATTTGCCCATTTACGCATTCTCGGTTATAAAAATTGAGGATGAGATAGACCGCAATTTTGGTATCTTCAATAATTTGAATACCGGCACACGCCGAAATGCGTCACATGGACAAGCATTAGCAAGAAAAAAAACAAACGACAAACAACTCTTTCGGTATGCCATGATGATCCCAGATTGATGGCATAAATATTGTTGATACATGTCATATGGTCATCTCTAAAATAGGAATTAAAAATGTGCCAGTGGGTCTGTTACAAAACCGGCACAAATGGAAGCAAGTTATGTAGCCATTTGGGTCAACGGTTTGTTGAGAGAAAAAAATAGGAAGGGTGTGGTCGTATTGTTGATTTGAAATACACGTAGGAAATGAGTGAAGTATTTAGGTGATATTATTACTGATGTAGCCCTGGTACCAAAAAACAGCATATGCCCCGATCATGCCAATGAGGAGCACTACATCAAATACACATTAACCATGCCTTACACATGCTTTCGTACAGGTGCATTGATGAGGCATGAGCATGATTTATGCATCTAGGTTCCTGTACCTTCTGAACAGATCTTTTGACGAAGGTCAATAAATTCTCCGACTGGTGTGAGTGGTATCACCACTTTAGCAAACTCTCTGTGAATATTTGAGGGAGGTACACCTTAATGTTTACCAATGCATCCAACATCGCCAACTTTGAAGTCAACGTATTGCGTTGATTACACATGTCATTTTCCCCTCCCGCTCTTCCCCGAGGGTACGTTTGTCACTTTTCTCTCCGTGCACCACCTGCCACTAAGCGATGCGTTCATACCTCGATCTACGGCACCTCCAAGATTTGCGCTGCGATCATGTTTTATTAATCCAGCTTTGGCAGTAATTGCACTCTGTGCCGTGTAAAACCCAGTAGGAGTGCCACTGTTCATCAAAGTCAACGTCAGCTTGGCTCATGTGGAAGTTTTTTTTTGCTCTAACTCTGCCATGAAGTGCACAGACTCGATTTTGAATTGATGAGGAAATGGTGGAAGTGCTGATTTCCACTCTTGAACTTGTCTTAGTTTCAGAGCTCAGGTTTCGGTTAGGAAGTGCACAACTACATGTACATTTGTATTTTAGTTCAGTTCAGCTTCTGGGCATGGGAATTTGTTGTATTTTCCGTCAGGGCCGAAGCCATAGCATCATTGGCCCTGGTAAGTACAGATGAGGGCGTCACAAGCTACTAATGTTCCTCACATGGATGGGGTCTTTTACTTGCCCTTGCAAAGAAACAATGGGTCATATGAATAAAGACTAGCAAATGCTTTTACTTCAATTTTGTACAGCATTGATTAGTGTATTTGTATTGCAAAATTCAAGTAAAAGCATTTGCTAGTCTTTATTCATATGACCCAATGTACCAGGCACCATGGCTTACTGTCCCATGCGAGGGACATGAAGAGCCGGGAATGAAATCCCATATGGCCTGGGCTGGATTCGAACCCGGGACCTGCCGCTTGCTGAGCGGGCATGATAACCACTCGGTTATCAGGGCTCGGCTCAGGGGCGGATCCAGAATCATGGGAAAGAGGGGGCACATCCAACGCACATCATGGAAAACCTTGGTCTTTTAACATCTTTTCAACATTTCGAAATTTCCCAGTCAATTTTAAAGATTTTCCACAAAATAGAGGGGGCACGGGCCGGGTGTGCCCCCCTTAGATCCGCACCTGCGGCTATCAGGGCATGGCAATGCCGCATAAAGTGGTCTACGTTTCAGAGTGAGCAATGGCACACCCATGTCAGATCAGTGTGCGTATATTTTCGATGACATCGTGGGTTGAGGAGGTTGGCATTGATGGGAAAGAGACACGTGTCGGGAAGAATACATCAATGCAGCATCAGTTCCTCGCGTCATGTGATCAATTCAACCTTGGGTTTTGAAAGAACCCAACCTTTTTCCTCCTCTTTGCCGATCTGTCATCGTCTTTGATAAAACAGGCTTCAGAACGTGTCAAGCTGTTTTCGTTGCGATGAAAATGGAGAATGATTAGTATGGTCTCAGGTGGCAGTGCCAACAACTCTAGCTTGATGTTAGATCATTGTTCATTCACACACCCTCCCTTCCACCTCTTTCACTTTATGACGGACTATGTCTTCACGATGCGTTGGTGGCAGTAAATTTTATGATTTATTGAGAAAGCAGTGTGAAAGTTCGATTGAATTTGGCGAGCGGCCATCTTTCTGGTTGTCGTGGTAATCTGTGGTAGAAAACTTTGTCGGACGAAACACATTATAGAGCTTGTGCAGTGGCTCATTATGACGTCACTTTTGACCTGCAATCCACCATGCTGACGTCGACGACAAAGTGCGCCACGTGTAGACTGTGTCATGGTTTGAAGACGCACACACTCCACTTGCGCTGATGACAAAATGCACCACGTGGGTCGCCGACGTCGTCAAATTGACCGTCAAGATGGCGGATTATTCCGTGATGACGTCGGCTGCACAAGCTCTATAGCGGCTGCACACGAGTGCAGTTTTGCCTCCAACTATTGAGATTTTTGCCTCCTACATACAAATTGTCATTGTGTGCGGTGGCCGGAGGCGGAGGAGGCAACATTTTTTGCCTCCAACGCAGATTAAACATGTTTGTGTGCGGCAAAGGGGTACGCAAAAAATTTCGTCTTTAATTTTTTCGGCGTAGAGCACTGGAGCAGAAAGTACACAGTTTTTACCCAAGTCTTCGCAACACTACACTTCTGTACGCCACGCCTTCACAATAGTACGCTACCCTACGATAGTCCAACGAAAAATCCTTTGAGGCTGGCACAGTGTTGCATACTTTTGCTTAGTGTGCAGGGTTCAGGGACTTGCACCGATCCTGCGTGTAGCAACATTTATTTCATGAGAACACAGCCTTTCAGCATACTTGGTATTCCGCACAACGCAACTCTACGCAGGTACAGTGAAAGGGGCTTGAGTTATACACTATCTGGTTGTCATCCAATGACATCGACTGAAGATGAAAAGTCGAAGTTGAACAAACCTCAAATTCAACGTCGGTCAACAATAACGCCAATCACTGATGGCAAGCGACAGAGCCGCTTTAATTCATTTCAATGTACCTCCCCACCAGCCGCCTACAAATATTGACCAAACCGAGTGAACGTGCCTGAATTCTTAGAAACGTCCAAAGGCAATATTCCAAGATGGCTGCTAGCTATAAACTGATTTTGTAGTTCAATTATGTTAGCATTGGGTTAAAGCATGATGGATTCATGTCAGCGGTGAATTGGTTGCCATGTTTCTGTCAGTTTCATTACCGCGACTCTCAACTGTTGGATCTATTCATAGCTCCGACTTCTTGCACACAATCGTCGAAGATTTCATTAATTTCCAACACATCGTGCCCTTTCAGTAAATTCCAATATTTTCTGCCGTCATTTCATGCCACGTGCTCCAATCTTGGCGATCATAATGACGAATTAAAGTCTGGCATTGGCGAAATGTCATGCTTGAATGATTATTAATCTTGATATTGGATTTATAAGGAATCAATGTTCGCCACGAATGGACTGGCTGTCCAATCATGATTATGTTGGCTTGTGTTTGGGCAGAGTCTGTTTCAAAACTCAAGGTTGCAGCGGTAGTTGTGAGGTGCCGTTTGAAGGACTTGATTCATATAGTAACAGGGGTTGATAATGTGCGTATTTGTGTAAATACGCAAATCTTGTTGGAAATCTTAGTGAAGTCTTGCACAAGACGTAACATACACATGCCAAAAAAGCCCCAGATGCAGACCGTACGCACTATGATACTGTTATCATCCGACAAATACGCAAGCAATTGAAAACTCTCTATTTAAAAGCACGAATAAAGTTCCACAGTCAGCATGCAGGACGCGATGACATTGCCGCCATGCATGCCATGGCTGCTATTTAGGGTGACATCAGAATTTTTCCAGGTCTCGCTACACAGTTTTGGTGAGGTCTCACTACACAGTTATGGCGTAACCTGCTCTGGTAGCACCAGGCATGCGTAAAATACGCTATTTTAGTAGTGTACGGGCTCACTAAATACAAGATGAGTAAAGTACTCCTGGCTTTTAAAAAATTATCTAAACCCCTTTATAGGACCTGGTTTCAGTGTGATGCCCTCTGTTGTAGCTGTGATCCCCCACTGAAGTAGCTTTCTCACTCAACCCCCCCCCCCCCAACCCAACATTCACAACCAACAAATGATTATTTGAGGTTTGGTCTTGGAAGAAACCTCCTCCTCCATCACGAGAATGAGGTGGCAACTCGTGCTTCTAGCACTATCAGAATAGAAATGTGCCGTAATTTCTCGTAATTATCATGCATTGCAATTTTCCCACAGTTGCTTTAATCAGAATAAAAACGTTCCAAAATTCACTTTGTTCGTGCAAAAATACAAGATATCAAAGGCGCAAAAGAAGTGCTTGGGAGTTTCCCGGTTTATCGTGAGCTCAATTACGCTAATTCCATGATCAGAATGCGAATTATTTTCTGGCGAGTTATCAGGGATACGTGACAGTTTCCATCGTTTTGTGCGCCACTCCCAGAAAATTGGCGAGTACGCGGTTGTCAATGACAGCCGTATTTAATTTTCTAATAACGTCGGTTAATATCCGAGCTTGTGCTATCTGAGTGTTCGGCGCGATCGTTCTTTCCTTTACCGTCACACAGCAGCGCGTGCAAATTGATTTAGATGGCGGTATAGGCTGCCGATATTGAATGCCACTTTTTGCTGTGTAAACCGAGATGAGATGTTGTAAAAATCTAACAGTTATAGCCGAGCCCTGGGGCCATCTTAAGAGGAGTTAATTCCAGGAGAATATCGTTCTACGTTCGTGCTTTTTTGCTGGCTATTGGCTGCGTAGTTGTAATGTACATCTTTTTCTTTGTTCATTGTATCGGATCAGTTCCCATGCTGGTCAGCTTAAGCGGGTATCAGTTGAACGACCATGTGGCTCGCGTCATCGACTAGAAGAGTGAAATTTGATACAACACAACAGAGTAAAAGTTACAGGGTTGCAGCTATAAGTTTTCTTCACCAATGTTTTTAAAAAAATCATTGACTATATTTTCAACAGAAAATTGTGAATTTGGCGCTTGGTCATTTTGGCTGAAGAAGAGGTGCAAGGAATGGTGTTTGCTGGAGACTGCTGACCAGTATAGTACTAAGGGTACTATGCTTGTACCCTCAAAGGAATAGAAAAGGGCCATTTTTAGCTCACCTGTGAGCTTTTGTCGTCATGCAGTGTCCGTCGTCATCGTCGTCGTCCGTTAGCAGGGCACGTTTCGTAACCGCTGGGGCTATTGATCTGAAACTTGGTACATATACCCCTAGGTCAGATGACCTGTGACACCAAGTTTCGGTCTGATTTGATTATTGGCTTGGCCACTAGGTGGCCAAAACCGAAAACACAAAAAGTGCAATAACTCCTGAACTACTGACTGGATCGTCTCCAAATGATGTCTGATTGGATCCTCAAAGGTTTACTGAGTTGTGAATTTGCGATGTGCTTGCAGCGCGTACATCACCAGCGACTGATCAGATCAGTTGCTTCTAGTCGCAAGTGCGATGTATGTCTGGCTTTAAAGCCTAGTGCACATCGACCTTGCAACTGGAAGCAACTACCGGCAATGGCGTTTCCGGCAACGGTGGGCGACTGGCTGGAAACAGCAGCAACTGATCAGATGCTCAAACAGGCCGATGTGCGTGCGCCGGCAACGCTATTGCCAACCGTTGCCGCTAGTTCCGGCCAGTTGCTCATGTTTACTCATTGCTGACCGTTGCTTCCAGTTGTCTTCAGTCGCTTTCGATGTGCGCGCTCTGGCAATGAATTTCCTTTGTTTGTGGAGCACACCTGGTCATGTGATGGAATCCCGAGTGGCCCGATCGGAAGACATCGACAATTTCCGTGTAGCATTCAGTTCAGTTGCCTGTTCGATGTGTGCGCTCCAGATTGAACATTTGAAGACTGGATTGTGCCACTTGTTGCCGCAATGACCAGTCGTAATGCCCGTGTCGCACTGTCCTGAAGTTGACACCCGATGGCCATACGAATTAATGGAAACTTTTGGAAATCTTACAGCCTGAAGAAGACCCCGGTTGGGATCGAAAATTTGCAAGATTCTGGAAGTTGACTTCGGGGCCATCTTCACGCAAAATTCAAAATTCCATATTCGTGTGGCCATCGGGTGTCTAATTTCGGGACAGTGTGACACGGGCATAACCGATGTGCACAGAACGCGTACATCGATAGTGACTGTTGCGTTCAGTTGCTTTCAGTCGCAAGGTCGATGTGCGCTAGGCTTTAGTCCCCAGCACCTTCAGAGAACACGTTTGTTATCTCTGTGGAAATAATTGACTTCATGTACTGTAACATTCATCAATTGGTAAAAAATAGAACAACACAACTTACAAGAATAATCAAGCTTGAAAATGTCATCTCATTTTGATGAACGAGTTTATTTGTATTGTAATAATTGTAATGACTTCCTACTGAATTAGATTGAAAACCATTTCTTTCTCATTATTTTGATTGACTGCCGCCGTTATGTTCAACTCGGAGAATTGCTACCGGGAAACTCTTTGTGCTGGGTGAAATGGTTATCGTGGAGGGAGACATATGTTGGGCCGGACTCATCATTTTCAGCCTCTGTTTGACGTAATTTTACATATGCTGCTTTGAAATGAAGGTTCTTCGCGAGACAGCTGGAGAAAATTGTTGTTCATGGCATGCCAATGCAATGCAGCTTCTAATGGTGATAGCTGTGTTATCTTACAACGTAGATTGCTGAAGTCAGGGTCCTCAACAGCATTTTCATTCTGATATGATTTGATGTCTGGGTCAGGCCTGTAGGGACAAGGGGCAATGCCCCCAGGCAAATTGTGCAAACAAATTTTTTTTCAGCAAAATCAAATGAGATAAAAGATCATTAATTGTCTCGGAGTGTAGGAACTTGACCTCAAATCGCATCTCAGAACTTTTCTGGAGGAGACTGTGTACCCCAGACCTCCCCCTCCCCAAAAACTGGCGCCAAAGACCAAACCCACGTCCCTTGAGCTCACCTGCTTAAAATGCCCCCCCCCCAAAAAAGCTACCTACGGCCCTAGGTACAGAAACTGGTTTCTTGGTGGTGCCACTGAGGTCTTCCCACCCTTGATAGATCGCAGTACATATATTTGCCATTTTGTGTTGTAATATCATCGTCTGCTGATTCATCCTTGAAGTCAGTCATGATTTTTGGGGTCAATACTTTGTAACCTTATGTTTCCTTTCTTATTCAGGTACATGTATTGGACAGACTGGGGTGAGACTCCAAAGATCGAGCGTGCAGGCATGAATGGCGATTCAAACAGCCGGTCTGTTATCATTGACAAGAACATCTACTGGCCAAACGGGTTAACACTCGACTACAGCACGTCGAAGATCTTCTGGGCAGACGCCAAACTCAGTTTCATCCACAGCTGTAACTTTGACGGGACGGAGAGACGTGTGATCGTAGAGGGCGCTTTACCACATCCGTTTGCGCTGACGCTGTTCGAGGACACCCTGTTCTGGACCGACTGGCAGACACAGTCCATTCATTCCTGCAACAAACAGACTGGCGGAGACCGTAAAATAATCCACAGTGAAATCTACTCTCCTATGGATATACATGCATTTACTGAGAAAAGACAACCGACCGGTAAGTAATGCTCTTGGCCCTTCTATATGGCATGTTTTGGAATACTCTAAAAGTCCTCAATTTCTTCAAATATGCATCGTTTTCCCCAACCTAAAATATACAGGTCTGTCATAGTTCGTGTGAGATGTACCACGCTCTTCCCTCCATATATCGCTTGCCAAATGTTGCATCCGAAAATTGTTGCATTGATCTCTCCAAGTCTTACCTCCTCTTTGTGTGTACTAAAGTCTGACCTTGACCCTTTGGCCTGTTTCATATCATGACCTTGATCCTTTGGCCACTCCATGAGCTCCTGTTTCATATGACCTTGACCGTTTGGCCAGGACATGAGGTCCTGCTTCATATGACCTTGACCCTTTGGCCAGTTCGTGAGGTCGTGTGTCATATGACCTTAACTCTTTGGCCAGTCCATGAGGGCCTGCTCCATATGACCTTGACCCCTTGCTAAGTACATGAGATCCTTATCCCATAACCTGCTGCTCTTTAATATCGACCTTGACACCGACACTACAGAAGTAATTTTCAAGATTGTTTGCTGCATCTCGTTGGACGGCAAACAGCACTTACGATTGCAGCAGCGATTCATCTTGATTACTCCGATTGGGCACTCCCAGCATTCCATTTAATCTTGCAAACATGCCGTCGCCGCTAAATACTCGCGGAAGAATCCCAGTCATGGCTTGTGGGGGCTCGTTCGTACTGTTAGGGCTTCTTGCTGTGCAGTTAATTTGATTCCCGAAAGATATGCTGCAGAAAATGTTCCACCAATCATGCAATTTGTGCAGCTTATCCCCTGCGGTCTGCACAAATTAGAAAGCCGGGCTTTTTCTTGCCGTCTTTCGGATTCTGTTCGCCAAACTAGTGCAAGTCATATTCTACTCGGCATCAAGAGATCGTTGATTGTGCTGACCGAGCTCATAAATTACATTAAGAGTAGCGAACATTTTTCACTTCACAAGTTCCAAGGACGTAGCATATCTTAAATGTATATTTCTCTCCGGAATTGGAAATTTTGTCATGGCTCCTGGGCATGCGTTCTAAAAACAATCATATTCTATTTTTGCAGTGTTTGATGTGTTTGCTTATCATTGCAACGCATGTATGTGGCATCTCTGCTGATTTTGTTTAGTATTTATCGTTTTTTGCTCACTTTGGGTTGGGTGAACTTAACCCTTTCGCTGCGTCAGCCATTATTACGTAATGCCACGCAGTGCTGCGCCTCAGTTCGTCCATGGAGGCACCTCCCAACGGCGCCAAAACAATTCAAAAGTGTCGCCATCTATTGGTTCCTGATCAAACTAATTTTTCCCAAGTGCGTATACCATTTTTAAAGCTGCTACGGCCAGTGCGTGACAAGTATCAAAGCTGAGGGGCATGACGTGCACTGCACGTCACCCGCACGGGACTGCGCATGTGCCATGACGTGTATTGCACGTCAAACGCAGCGAAAGGGTTAACTCTAAGTTTCAAGTCACTTTTAAGGTAAACATGGTATATTTTATTGCATAGTGCCATCACATTAATTTGACTGGAGTAAAATCTATCTTTGTTTTTGTCTTTCTTTCATTTTTCACAGAACTGGAAAGGACATCTGGTAATTTGATAATGATATTCAGTGTTCTAAGGGCAGCTTTGTCGTTCCACTCGGCCCCAGTGTGTATCCGACGTCCCAGTCTTCCACAAACTGGCACTTTTGGGGCTCAACAGCCGTGAACACCACTAGATGGCACTCCACTGGGCTCCAGCCAATTACCACGTTTTCTCACTCATAATTGCAGCGGAAATTCCGCGAAACTAAGCGAAATGAGTAGTGCCCGTGCTGCCAGTATGCGGTCTTCACGACTGTTAATCTCTAAAAGAGCCAGACGCGGAGTGTGACTTACCGAAGGGGTGACCATAGCGTCTGGCCAAGCGAGACTACTTTGTCGTGGGCTGGGAGTCAGTTCACAAAAACAGGCGGCGTGAGCGAAACTACATGTCAAGACTATGTTATGACAGAATAAACTTGTCTGGGAGGGCCAGCCTTGACCCTTTCGTTACTGGCATGTTACACTCCTCTCGCAGTGTTTTGTTTCGCTCTGTACCTACGCTTCACAAACCACTGCTTCGAATGGCCGGTATTCTGCCGATTTACCACCAGATGGCACCACTACTGTTCCTGCTGTTGCGCTGGAGAAAGTGTTTTAGGATTTTGCTCAGTTGCAGCCTGATGGCGGGCGCTGATTGGTTGGACAGTAGTGGTGCCATCTGGCGGTAAATCGGCAGAATACCGGCCATTCGAAGCAGTGGTTTGTGAAGTGTAGGTACGGAGCGAAACAAAACACTGCGAGAGGAGTGTACTGGCATGTATGCTCACCAGATTACGGAGGCCCATATTTTCAAAACTGTTTTATCCGTTTTATCTGTTCTAACTTAAACCTTCCATTATACAGGACCCAGTGACCGGGTCCCACGGAAATTTCATGGGGGTTTGGAATGACCCGGTGACCAGGTCCCATGTAACGAAAGGGTTAAAGTATGATTCACCCTTACTTCAACAAAGTGCCCACGTTGAAGTTAGGTTGAATCATACTTTATGCGAGGTGATTGACAAAAATAAACTTTGACTAGAAGTAGAATGGCCGATGTCATTCCAAAATGGCTTTGTTCGTTGATTCCAGCTCCACCTGTATTTTTTGACCCATCTCTCAATCTATACCGTCTGTTTTTGTGCCGCCCTGAGCCACCTGTTCGTGTGTTTATGTTACCTGTTGTAAACCATAATACTCGTTGTTGTACATTTTGCGATAATCACCATAAAATCATTATCAGATCAATTCATTCTCGTTTGATGTCACCTGCCCCTGTCTGACATTTTAACATTCAAAATAACAATATTGATCTTTTTGCGTCTGTTTACAATCTTTTTTCATGCCGTGTTTCCAACCCACGTAGATTTTCTAACCTCTGTACAACCAAATGTCATGTATTATATGTATTAACTGCCTAATTTTGGGGTCTTGGAGGCGACAACAGACTTGTATGTGTCAGTGGTACGACTGCGTTTTAGTGTGTTTGTGTGGGTTAACAAAAAGCCTAGCGTACATCACGCTTGCGACTGGAGACAACTAGTCGCCACTGAGCTACTGGCGACTGGGAGGATCCAGCTGGAACTGGAGGCGACTGATCAGTCGCCAGAAACAGTTGATGTACGCACTCTTGCGACTCACTGGAACTGAGATTTTGCCAGTCGCTGTGAGTTGCACATGTTCAACTTTCTAGCGAACAGTTGTACCCAGTTTCATTCAGTCGCTGTGATGTACGCGGGCTTGTGACTGATCAGTGCCAGTTTTCTAAACGAAACCTAGTCTCATTGATTGAGTCTCAACGCCCCGGATGTTACCTTAGTTGCTGCCAGTCGCAAGTGCGATGTACGCAGTCAGGGCATGACGACTAATTGGATCCTCCTAGTTTTACTGAGTTGCTGAATTTGCAGTGTGCGTGCAGCACGCACATCACCTAGGCACTGATCAGACATGTCAGAGCAGTTGCTTCCAGTTGCAAGTGCGATGTACCCCTGGCTAAATACTTCACAAGATGTGTTGCTTCATGCCGCACTCGTCCTTCGTTGGCTTAATTTTGGTGGATTCATCAGGAAAATCACACCATATTCAATGCCGTCTACTGACATGACTGAGAACTGATGGCATTCACCTGAACTGAAATTTTCACTTTGTTTTTGGACATCGTAAATATCAAAGTCGTTTGAAAGTTCAGCCGTGAAAACACAAAGTTTTCTTGATGATGAGAGTAAGAATAGACCGAGTTAATTAGCGGATCAAAAATTAATATGCTTTGTCACGGAAGAGCCTCTCGCGTAATTCCAATGCTCTTTCTTTTGATCAACTTAATTAGTTGTTTCCCATTGAATCTGATGCATTATTTTAAGAGCATGATGGCGTTGTTATGAATTAATTGATCGGGCAAAGTGTTGCTGCTCGCGATTAGATTTTGTCGTCGTTATTTTGCGAAATCAAAATGCAGCGGATTTCACATTCTGAATGATTGCAGATCTCTGTGACATAAATCAATTTTTATGAAATTTATGCCAAGAGAATTTGATAAACATCATGAATGTTGGAGCTCCGTCTTAACGTGTGGTTAATTTGCATGCAATTTGCATTTTAGTCTGTTAGTCATCGGAGAATTGCGGGATCGCTGCTATTGGCACATTTGATTATTTCAAATGAATATTCTGAGCGATATACGGCAGAATTGCCTGACTGTGTGTGTTGTTATGCTGTTATGCTGTTCTGTGACTGTTTGGTAATAAAATCTTGTTACATTGTCTCGTTGTGCACTTCACTGTTGGTTGTAAATGTGCAGTACACACCCATTCCATGTATTCTGCCAGTTAGATTATTGGTAACGTTCGGTCACGTCGGTAGTTAAGTAAGCAGGCTATAATGTGACCATTAAGGCATTCACTGCTCAAGGCAGTTGTGTGAGTTTCAACTAAGAAACGTAGCAAATCGTTAAATCTCACAGAAAACCTGCCACATCTGTATCGATTAGAAAGTTCTACCTCAGAGCTTTCCAATTTGAGGAGCCACGGTGGTGTAGATGTTCGGGTCTCCGACTAGTGGTCAGAGGGTCTCGGGTTCGAATCCCACTGGGCGTGAGACTTTGGGCAAGTCTCTTTGCCTCACTGGCCTCTCTCCACTCAGGACCGTGTATATGGGTACTGGTCGGAAATACTCAGATTGTAGCGCTGAATGAGCAGCTCATCTGAATTTTAGTGAAAGGTTTCAGGATAGACTGGGGTTAAAGTGTAAAGTTGGATGACACCTCTGTCAGCGTTTCCGCCAGAGGGGGGTACAGGGAGTATGTCCCCTCCTTAAAAAGTCAAAAATAGTCAAAATTTCCTGGCAGAAACACTAGTCTATCATTGTTGATATCAGACTATAAACCCAAACTTTTAAAACTTTTGACGAATACCTATGTGACAGGTTTCAGGCTTTTTACATGTTCTCATATTCTAAAAAATTGGCCTTGATTGTCATAGATGAAAGGGTTAGGGAATTGCCATTAGACATGTTAGAATAACAAATTAACAGGTAAAATCAAGTTATCTGTCAGTAAAAGGACTCTTTCCCTGTTTCTCTTCAGGTATCAACCCGTGTGGAGAAAGTAACGGTGGCTGTTCACACCTCTGTTTGATGTCACCTTTGCCACCATTTTTCTCCTGCGCCTGTGCGACCGGCGTTCGTCTCAAGGAGGATGGAAAGACATGTGCTGATGGTATGTTATGAGAGGTCTCTTTCAGTTTTAAGCCTAGCGTACATTGGTTTTGCGACTGGAAGCAACTACCGGCAATAGCGTTTCCGGCAGCGTTTGGTGACTACCTGGAACCAGTAGCAACTGATCAGATGCTCAAACAGGCTGATGTACGCGCACCGGCAACACTATTGCCAACCGTTGCCACTAGTTCCAGCCAGTTGCTCATGTTCTACTTGTTACCAACAGTTGCTTCTAGTCGTCTTCAGTCGCTTCAGATGTATGTGCGCTGGCAATGAATTTCCTCGTTGGTGGAGCACACCTGGTTACATGAATGTTTATCACGACTCTCGAGTGGTCCAATCGGAAGACATTGACAATTTCAGTGTGGCATTCAGTACCATTGCCAGGCCGATGTGAGTTGCTTTCGGTCGCCAGGCCGATGTACGCTAGGTTTTAAGGCACAGTTCTCTCGGTGTTCTGGTTTCTTCCTACATTTCTGTGTTATTGTTTCTAATACTGATTAAGGCCGTCTGCTCCGACTTCAATCTAAATCTGAAGAAGTCCTCATAATTCTTGTGAAACATGGTGAACTCATCGGAGTTTCAATCAAACCTCGTCAGTTCACATTCCGAGAAACATGTCCCCTCAACAGCTCACAATCATTTCGCATTCCTGCGAACAATAGGAACGACCGCAACCTTCCGTCAGGTTCCCACCCCGTGGCATTCTTGGAGACTTCATTCAGTATCGTGATGTATTGACCTCGTGTCCAGGCATCTGAGATACACACACACACGCCCATTCACCTAATGGATTTAACTCATCTGCCCCCAGAGTCCAGCAGACGGCATCTTCTATCAAAGTTTCCTCACATCCTATGGTTCTGATTGAAAATTATTTGAAGAAAAGTTGTTCCTATCAACCATCTGAAGAATGTTTCTTCAAATTTCTTTCAATTCATTCCCACTGCTATCAGAAAACTTGACAGATATGATATTGTCTCCTCAAACCTGGGACAGATGAGTTAAATGTCCGTGGGAATGAGGTTGCGTAGTCTTTTATTTGCGTTACAAGTATCTGTGTAATAAATGTCAGTAGCTCCTCCCCGGCGAACAAGGTGGGATATTTTTTGCTAATGATTGTGATTTTGTTGTGATTTATTAGTTCCTGGTGTTGTGAGAATAAGCTAATCAGAGCATGGAGGTCCGATGACTGTTCTTAACAACCTGTTTATCCTGATTCAGTGCTGCAGCAGGATGTTGCTTTTGATGCGTTCGAGGAAGCATTTTGATTTGTTATAAGTATTGAACTGTTTAGAAAACAATGCGAAGTAAAGAAGGTGCCGTTTCTAGATGGGCCTGGTTCAGAGCTCGTGCAGTGAATCATTTCAGTGCCATAGGAACAGGGGGCGGGGGGCAGCTGCCCTCCCCCAATATTTGGTTTGTCAAAAATAAAAATTTGGCTGGCTCAGCATTTGACTGCCTCTAGTCCCAAAAAGCCCAAGTCCAATAAACCAATGAACTACACCTACCTGGCTAGTGTCCAGTTGTGCTCTCAAATGCCGGGAAATGGCATAAAAGCACTCCTATTTTCTAAAAATTTCCAGGGGTGTGTGCCCCCCGCCAATATTTCGGCTTGTGCCTTCGGCGTTCCCTGCTAGGGACTACAGCTACAGCACGCTATTTTGTCAAAACTTTGCCTCCCCCCAACCGTGAGTGGCGGCGTGGTCTAGTGGCTAGCGAGACGGACTCCTGATCAGAGGGTCATGGGTTCGATTCCCAGTCCTGACCAAGAAAAAACACGCTCGCTTGTGACCTTGAGCAAGTCACTTTGCCTGACTTGGTTCACCCCACCCAGGTGTAAAAGGGGTACCTGGCTGGTAGTGATGGTCTATGTGAATGTTAGTCCAAGAGTGCTGAAATCGGCTGCCGGGACTGTAATACTCCCCAGGGAGTGGAGAAATGAAATTGGAATGAACAGACCTATAGCTGCGGTAATAATAATGTAAAGTGCACTGAGCAGTCCAACTGAAAATGTGCTACTGTAAAGCAGGAAAATTTTGCATGCAGGAAATTTTCGCGAATTTTGCAAGAGTGTATGAGTCGCAAAAATTTCCTGTCGCGAATAGGAGTACGCGCAAGTGATAAGTACGGCCCGTGAAAAAAAACTGACAAAAATGGCAGAGACTCACGAAAATATCCTGCCGTGAATATGTCTATAATTCTTGATTCGCGAAAATTTCCAGCCGCGAAATTATCTTGCTTTACAGTATATAAGAACGGTACTATTGTTATTATTATTATTTGAAAAGATGTATTTTCTAATGGTTGAATATTTGATTTACAGGTGCTGAGGAAATCCTACTGCTTGCCCGACGAACAGATCTGCGTCGAATTTCCTTAGACACGCCCGACTACACGGACGTCGTTCTCCAGCTCGATGACATCCAACACGCCATCGCCATCGATTACGATCCCGTCGATGGTTACGTTTACTGGACAGATGACGAAAAACGCACCATACGACGTGCGGCGCTCGACGGTACCAATCAAGAAGTGGTCGTAATGACGGAAGTTGATCATCCAGATGGTCTGGCCGTTGATTGGGTTGCACGTAACCTGTACTGGACGGACACTGGGACAGACAGAATTGAAGTGACACGGTTGAACGGCACGTCTCGGAAGGTGTTGATATCGGAAGATTTGGACGAGCCGAGGGCGATAGCTCTTGATCCTGTTGGAGGGTAGGTTGAAAGCACCACCTTGACTGTTATTTGTCATAAACCATCTAATAATGCTGGGGAAATGACCAAGCAATAATATTGTACCTCATTTCAGTGCTAAATATCAAGAAGTCAACTTCCAGAATCTTGCAAATTTTCGCCCCCAGTGCTTCACGTTTGAAATCTGCAGGAGCTCAGTCTGTTCATATTTGTAAAGGAGAGCTATTCACACTTGCACCCGAACTTCAAGGATGCCAAGGAGCACGGTCAGTCGCGCTCCTCGGCACAATTTTGCGGGCGCGAGCATGATTCTGCCCGTCTTACGTTAAGCACTGTCATTTAAACTTGTATTATGCGCTGTCCGTCAGAAGATTGGTTGGGTTCAGAGATTGGACTGCTTGGGTTCGGAGATTGGTCTACTCGCAGGGCACTGAGGGATGCCTCATTTAGCATGGGTCATTGAACCATCTTTTCTGAAGATGGGGATTTGGCCTGGTGGTTAAGGCGTGCTGCCCCTGAGTGCTGGCGACTGGTGCCTCATGCGAGGGTCAATGGGTTCGAGTCTGGTAGGAAGCTGTCTTTCACTGTAGAAACCTGTTATTATTTCATGCCCTTTAATTGTATCTCCTCTATATGTGACCCCTTGTATAACAATAAAACTGTTTGGGTTTGGAGATTGGACTACTCGCAGGGTACTTAGGGACGCCTCGCTTAACAGGTCATTGAACCATCTTTTTTGAAGATGGGGATTTGGCCTAGTGGTTAAGGCGTGCTGCCCCTGAGTGCTGGTGATTGATGCCTTAAATGCGAGGGTCCATGGGTTCGAGTCTGGTAGGAAGCTATATCTTTCACTTAAAAACCTGTTATTATTTCATGCACTTTAATTGTATCTCCTTTATATGTGACCCCTTGTACAACATAAAAGTTATTTGGATTCGGATATTGGACTACTCGCAGGTTGCTGAGAGACGCCTCGTTTAACAGGTCATTGAACCATCTTTTTTGAAGATGGGGATTTGGCCTGGTGGTTAAGGCCTGCTGCCCCTGAGTGCTGGCAATTGATGCCTTATGCGAGGGTCCGTGGGTTTGAGTCCGGTAGGAAGCTATGCCTTTCACATAGAAACTTGTTATTATTTCATGCTCTTGAATTGTATGTGACCCCTTGTATAACATAAAAGCGTTTGGGTTCGGAGATTGGACTACTCGCAGGGTGCTGAGGGACGCCTCATTTAACATAGGTCATTGAACCATCTTTTTTGAAGATGGGGATTTGGCCTGGTGGTAAAGGCGTGCTGCCCCTGAGTGCTGGCAATTGATGCCTTATGCGAGGGTCCGTGGGTTCGAGTCTGGTAGGAAGCTATGTCTTTCACCTTAGAAACCTGTTATTATTTCATGCCCGTCAGAAGATGTTGATGTTTTGTCCATTCACTCGTAGATTTGATTGCAAACACAAGATTCGCAGATAAATCTTGACTTTTGCTGTAACATTATAGATCCGTGTAATCCTCCTGAGGCCATCCTTCCTATCGTGTCCTCCCCCGAGACTGATGTCTAATTACCTAATGGGTTTGGTTCATTTGTTAATTGGCTGGTAAAATCTCAGGTTTGTACGGAAGCTTACAGTCACAGCGGACTGCTTAAAGAAATACTGCTCAGTCTCATCGCTTATGGAACTGGTTGCTGGTGGCGTACGCGCATATTTCTAATCCTGGGGATGGCGTTTTATTTCATTCACATCTACGTCGTTTTCGCTGGGTAATGTGGGAATATCTGCCAATTTTCTGATCGATTTTGGGCTTTGTTACATAGTCATCATGTCTGCTGGCCCGCCTGTCAAAAGGTTGAAGGCTGTGCAGAGGTATCGGCGGGAATACTCGGAAAAATACCTCGTTTTGGAGCAATCAAAGAAGGACGATATTCATGTCTTTTGCACCACCGTGTGTCACAAAAACATGATATGATGCATCCATTACTTGAAGCCTTCCTCAAATTACTTGAAATTGGGCTTTTTGGGGTGAAAAATTACTGGAAGGGTCAATTTGAGGTTGGCATCTCTGCTATCAATGGAATCCTCACATTCCTTTTACAGCACCTCTTTTTAGCCCGCTTCGCCGCAAGGCCCAGCAGGGCTTAAGCTGTGGTTGGGGTCATTGAGTGGTGGTCTGTCGTGCGTCAATACGTACGTACGTACGTACGTAAACTTTTGGTTTGTTAGCGCTCTAGCGCCTTTATTTTTTGACGAATCTTTTTGGTCTTTGGTGGGTGTATATATGGGCCTAAGATCTAGGTCGAGTTCGATTTTGAGCACGGTTGGATTCCTATTTTGGCCTCCAGGGGGCGTTTTGTGAAAAATTTCAAAGGGCTATATTTTGATAATGGTTTGAACTGTTGTGTTGAAAAAACTTACAGACAAAACTTCGGTGAAATCTGATTCTTTACTTAGCCACTAGGGGGCCAAAACCAAAATCATGGAAAGTGCTATTTCTCCCTAACCGAGAGATGGATTTTTGTCGATTTTTTTTCATGGGTATATCTAATAAGGATACATACGATACACCACTTGAGTTTTTAATTTGACCTACTTTTCAAGTTCACAGAGGTGAAAGTTCGCCTGAAATTACGAAATCCACTCTTTTTGTAATGGTCTGCCCCTATTGCTTTGAAACTTGCAGGTATCTACCCCTAGGCTCTAGTGTAACAACTGGGATGAATTTTCGGTAAAATCTAATTCTTGACTTTGCCACTAGGGGCACCAAAACCAAAAAAACATAAAGCGTTATTTCTCCCTTGGCCATCATCATGCTTCAAGCCAAGCGGGCACAGTGCCATTGGCACTATTTTTTGGCAGATTGGTCCCTTCTCCAAGGGTTCAACAAGCTGCACTCATTGTAGGGGGTAGTATAAGGGAAATCTTGGTGTTATGCTTCGTTAATTTAAAGTGAGATGGTGTGGTGGTGGAGCATCTGATAGGCTGCGGGTTCAATTCTTAAGTTGCCGCTGTGTCCTCGCAATTTATATGAAAAATCGAGTTTGATCTGAACTAGAGTATGAAAGATTCCCAGTGACTTCAGGGTTATATCTAGGATTTGAGAAGGGCATGGTGCAAACTTTGTGAAAAGGGTACTTCAAACTAGAAAAGGGCACTTTTTATTCGCGACATTTCTACTAACGGAATTTGAGAGGCTTGTCAGTTAAAAATGTCTTTATAACTCCAGTCAACAGCCAATTTAAGGCAGTTTCTAAGGTGATACGACAAAAGGGACCATGGCAGAGGGTCTGGGAGGTACTAAAAAAAAAAAAAATTTAAGGGGCACAGTGGCACCCCCTTTCAGCGGCACGGCATACCGCTGCTCTAAAATGGCCTAGATATAACCCTGGACTTCACTCGTCTGTCCTTGGTGTCTTCTTATGTCATGTTTTGTACTGTGTTTAACTATTGTCTCTCTTTTCAGGTATATGTACTGGACTGACTGGGGGAAGATCCCCAAGATTGAGCGTGCTGCGCTAGACGGCTCCGAACGTATCGTACTCATCAACACGTCGTTAGGATGGCCCAACGGTATTGCCATCGATCTGTCGGCTCGGAAGATATACTGGGGCGACGCTAAGACAGATAAAATAGAAATGGCCAACATGGACGGGTCGGGGAGAAAAGTTTTGGTATCGGATCAGCTACCTCATATTTTTGGCTTCAGTTTGCTAGGTAAGGTTTGGAATGAAGATTTTGCTCTTGTAGTCGTTCATATTATCATGTCTTACCTCTGGGAAAAGTTACTTGGAGTCTTAGGGCCGTATGCAAGGGCCGGACTTTAGCCTGAAGTATAGCTTAAATTAGGCTTGTCTCTTCGCATGAAACATTGAGAAAAGTCTTTAAAGGTGCTCTAGTTCGAATTGTAAACATTACGGTGTGCCACATATTGTCAACTTCTGGTACTAACAAATCAGATAAAATTGAATTAAATCTCGCCTTTCACAACTAAATATATTTCAGTTACAAGAATATTTATCAAGATAGATATAAAAATAGATAACATTAATGTTTTGGTATACACGGTGCTGCCACCTGTCCGAGGAAAAATAACTAGTATAATCAACCATGTAAATAAACAAACCGTAATGTTTACAATTCGAACTAGAGCACCTTTAATGAAAGTGTGGCTGAAGTCCGACCCGTGCATACGGCCCTTAATCAATGTGATTCTGTCATTTCCAAGGTGGTATGTGGGAAGTTATTCATACGATGCCCAGGGTCCATATTCATAAACACACTTAAATCAAAGTGTGATAGTGTATCTTTTGTGTTCAATAAAGGATACGATGCCCAGGGTCCATAAACACACTTAAATCAAAGTGTGATAGTGTATCTTTTGTGTTCAATAAAGGATAGGTGTCACACTTAGACTTGAGTCATTTTATGAATGTGGGCCCAGGGCGCATATTCATAAAACTACTTAAGTCTAAGTGTGACATTTTGACTTTGTATCACACTTTGACTTAAGTAGTTTTGTGAATATGGCCCCCTTTTTCCAAGTTGGTTGTGATGAGTAGTGTATCAGTCTGCTGCCAGGTGGCAGCAGCTTCTAAACCCTACCACTGGTTTTACAATAGCTTGTTCGATTACTTCCACCCGGCCAGGCACTAGCGCTTTCTCAGACATGTGCATTGGAGGCCAATAAAAGAACGCTGTCGTGTCAGACACGAGTAAAGTGTCAGACGCCTTAGCCAGGTGGTCACCTCTATATTAGGGACACCTCTCTATTAATGACACCTTTCTATTAAGGACACCTCCCTATTAGGGGGACGGTGACTCTGAGAACACTGGGTGCAGTTTTCACCTCGCAATGATAATGACCCCTATCGACCTTTCCCTTCAGGTGATTACATCTACTGGACGGACTGGCAGCGTCGCTCCATCGAGCGTGTCAACAAGAAAAACGGTCGTCTTCGGGAGACGATCATCGACCAACTGCCCGACCTGATGGGTTTGAAAGCTGTCAATGTTCATAAAGAAGACGGTGAGTAGATGATTTGTCAAGTATAATCTGGTTCAACCTAGAGGTGGACCATTGGAATGCAGTTTGTGGTTAGAGTGTGGCAAGAGTGACATAATTACGGTTACATGTTATGGCGTAATGAATCAGATGACTGTGCCTAATAATAAAAATGTGGTTTTCATTGCATAAGGGTCACACGTAAATAAAATCTTGTGGTCAAAATTGAATGTTCCATTTCCTCACTTGGCATTCCAATGGTCCACCTCTAGGTTGAACCAGACTTTACTCCCTGATTTGACCACTTCACTGCAATTGCCAAGTGGTTGTCACGTCCGATCAGCAAGCGGCAGGTCCTGGGTTCGAATCCTTCCCGGGCCACATGGGATTTCATTCCCGGATTTTCACGTCCGTCACATGGGCAGTAAGCCGTTGTGCCTTGTACCTTGTTTCTTTGCAAGGGCAAGTAAAAGACCCCATCCAAGTGAGGAACATGAGTAGCTTGAGATGGCCTCTTCCGTACTCACCACGGGCCAATAATGCTATGGCTTCGGCCCTGACGGAAAAATGTAATACAAATACAAATACAAATACAAATACACATACAAATCAAATACAAATACAAATACACATACAAATCAAATACAAATACAAATACACATACAAATCAAATACAAATACAAGTACAAATACTGATTTCCTGATTCCCTTGTATGTTTCAGGTACCAACGCCTGTGCCGACAACAACGGCGAGTGCAGCCATCTTTGTCTGAATCGGCCAAAGAAAGGCCCGATCTGTGCCTGCCCAATGGGCCTGGAGCTCTTAGCCAATCAGAAGACATGTATCGTTCCCGAGGCGTTCCTTCTGTTCTCACAACGTTCTGATATTCGTCGTATATCACTCGAGACGAACCATAATGATGTCGTTATTCCGCTGTCGGGTGTCAAGGAAGCCAGCGCTCTAGATTTTGATATTAATGATAATCGAATATATTGGACCGATATTACATTAAAGGTGAGAGAATATACCGATTTCACATCTCGGAAGATCGCAGCGCCCCTAGTAGAATTTTCCACGGCCACTTCCGTTTTCAACCTCGCTATCAGCAGTAAGGCAAATATTTCCTAGATCGAGGTTGAAAAACATGTGTTGGTTCCCGATACCGCCGCCAGAGATCCATCCCCTGGTGGTGTGGCATTGGGAACCAATGCACGCAATTCAACCTCGATCCAGGAAATTTTTGCCCGAACTCCTGGTAGTGAGGTTGAAAACGGAAGTGGCGATTGAAAATCCTACTAGGGGTGCTGCGAGCATGCGAGATGTGAAATCGGTGTATTGAGACGTTTTTGCAGGAAACCGTGTATTGGTGTCGATTTATTCAATGTTTGCAAATTTCTGCTCACTTCGGTGACAACAATTCTGACTTTCTCATTTCTCCTTCAGAGAATTAGTCGTGCCTTCATGAACGGCAGTGCAATGGAACGTATCATAGAATTTGGCCTGGAATACCCGGAGGCAATGGCGGTCGATTGGGTTTCGCAGAATATATATTGGGCGGATGCGGGCACGAATAGGATTGAAATGGCTCGTTTGGATGGCTCGTCGAGGAAGGTTCTCATTTGGCAGGATATAGACAACCCCCGGGCGTTAGCTCTCGATCCACCTGACGGGCATATGTATTGGACGGATTGGGGTAAAAATCCTAAAATTCACCGTGCAGCGTTAGACGGGACGCACCGCGCTGTCCTGGTGGGTGAAGACGGCAGATTGGGACGGACGCACGGTTTGACTGTTGATTATGCAGACCGGAGACTTTATTGGGCCGACTTGGACTTGAATGGAATTGAGTCGTCCGATTTGGATGGTAAGTTGGGAACTGACGCTGGGTTTCCTCTCATTTTAACAGGGGTTTAGATAACGTACGTATATGCGTAAATACGCAAATCTTGTTGGAAATCTTAGTGAAAAACGCAAGTGAAATATTGCAGAAAGACGTAACATATGCATGCCAAAAAAGCCCCAGATGCGCACCGTACGCACTTTGATATGTCATATACATTATGATCCGTCAAATATGCAAGCAATTGAAAACTGTCTATTTAAAAGCGCGAATAAAGTTCCACAGTTAGCATGCAAAACGTGATGATATTGCCGCCATATGGCCGCCATTTGCAATCCAGGCGTGACGTCAGAATCTTTCCAGGTCTCACTGCACAGTTTTCGATGAGGTGTCACTACACAGTTATGGTATATCCTGCTCTGGTAGCGCCGGACATGCGTAAAATATGCCACTTTGTGGCGGCCAGGAGAGTAGTGTACGCCCTCACTAAATACAAGATGAGTAAAGTACTCCTGGCGTTAAAAAAATTATCTAAACCCCTGATAGCTGTTTTCAAAAAGAGGATGTTGTCTCTTCCAGGTTCCAATAGGCGGCGTGTGGCGCGATCGTTGCCCCATCCATTTGGCCTGACTCAGTATCAAGACTATATCTACTGGACGGACTGGAACACACGCAGTATCGAACGCGCCAACAAAACAAACGGCTTGAACCGCACCAGGATTCAAGGTCATCTCGATTACGTCATGGATATATTGGTCTTCCACGCATCGCGACAGTCAGGATGGAACACGTGCGGTGTGAACAACGGTGGATGTTCACACCTCTGCTTGGCTCATCCTTGGGAGTACAACTCGACGTATCCGCATCACTGTGAATGTCCGACACATTTTACACGCAATGCTGACAACAGAACATGTAGTCGTAAGTCAGATTCTCATACAAGTAATAATTTGTCAATAGGGAGGTTCTGCAAGTTTACGTTTTACATCTACGATTACGATTTGACAATGTTATGACATCACGCCGTATGTCAAGAAAGAACGTGACGCGATGGTGTCATCGTTTGACTTCAGGCGTAGATTCGGTGGTGCACACCCGGCGCGCCAACAAATCTGTAAAATTGACCGTGAAATTCTGAAAGGGGCTGTTCACTTTCGGAACCATTTTCCCAACTAATTTTTCCTTATGTTGCAGTTGTTTGATTTTAATGATAACTTCAGGAATAATATTTTATAATGTGAACTACATAATCATGAAAGAAAAATGTGACATCAGCTTCATTAATTAGGAAAACAAAGAGCATTTGTAAAATGTCCAAAATCAGCATGAAAACAGTGAAATTATTCCCTAATGTTTGTTGTACTGGGAGCGTAATGGTATTATTTATCATTCATCAACAAATCATTACTAAACATATTGGTTTTGCTGAAATATTTGCAAAAAATGTGTGATTTTCTTCATTTCTCGACACCTATTTAACTGGGGGGAGAACAGAACAGCACATCTAGGCCTGTCAGATTTGAATGGAATGTTGTGGTGAAGATTATGGTCAATATCAGTTACAACATGCATAATCAACCATGACATGTGGGTACACCTAAGTGATCAGTGGGATGTCAAATTCAAGTATTCCTTTTTTTGGCCTACTCACATGTCATGGTTGATTATGCATGTTGTAACTGATATTGACCATAATCTTCACCACAACATTCCATTCAAATGTGACAGGCCTAGATGTGCTGTTCTGTTCTCCCCCCAGTTAAATAGGTGTCGAGAAATGAAGAAAATCACACATTTTATGCAAATATTTCAGCAAAACCAATATGTTAAGTAATGATTCTTCAATGAATGATAAATAATACCACTACTCTCCCAGTACAACAAACATTAGGGAATAATTTCACTGTTTTCATGCTGATTTCGGACATTTTGCAAATGCTCTTTGTTTTCCTAATTAATGAAGCTGATGTCACATTTTCTTTCATGATTATGTAGTTCACATTATAAAATATTATTCCTGAAGTTATCATTAAAATCAAACAACTGCAACATAAGGAAAAATTAGTTGGGAAAATGGTTCCGAAAGTGAACAGCCCCTTTGGAGCAAATAATTGACAAATTCACCGCAGATTTCAATGTTTCTAACACAGTGCGCCCCCTCTTTCCAAAGTCGTGGATCTGCCCCTGGACTTGAAGCTTCCCGTGGCAGGTGAAAAGAGGGTCGATGTATCCCATGTCTGGCAAGCGGGCAGATGTGCCAAGCATTCTTCTTGTCACTTTTACTGCATCCGCGAAATATAACCATTTATGAAAGTGTTAAATTGCAAGCGAATTCGTGGTTTACAAAAATGAAATATTTGCTTTGATTAAATCATAAGTTTCTTACGTGTAGCAAGCAATTCGCTCATAAAAAGTCCCGCAGCGCCGACGTCATGACGTTTTCAAACTGTAATCGAAAATGTAAAACGTAAGCTTGCACAACTTCCCTATCTTTGGGGACAAAATACAATGCACCCTTGTTCTTACGTAGTTCGATTTTACAAACTCCCAGATATTATGAACCCAACGTCTGGCTTCCAAAATTTCATGACATGTACATGTATGTAAATTCGCTATTATGAACTCCGCGTTAGTACAAACTTAACCCTTGGACCCCGAAAGGTTTGTAATAGCGAGGGGGGGGGGGGACTGTACATTGTCAACATAATTTCATTCCTAGTTCTCACTTGCCTTGTTTTGTCTTAGCCCCCGATGCCTTCCTCCTGTTCAGTCAGCGGAACCTGATCAGTCGTATGGTGATGGACGGTGACGAGGAACCCGACATGGTTTTACCCATTCAAGGTCTACGCAACATCAAGGCCATCGATTTTGATGCCGTTGATCGTTATATGTACTGGATTGATGGACGAGCAAAGACCATCAAGAGAGCTATGGATAACGGCAGTGATGTAAGTTTACAGTATAGAGGTTCTTCACGTGACGTCACAGCTCAAAATTTCCACCATTTTGGCCGTCAAATGACGCAACGTCACAGCATCAACACAGCGTTCAGCACGCAGTTTCAATGTAGTCGGCAGTCATCGGCCTCTTCTACAGCAAGCCGTATGGACGATTCGCTTTGTTTTCTACACGGTTTTCACACCAGACAAACTACTTATGCTCAGAAACTGTGAGAGGTAAAGTGATTTGTTGAGTTGTATGCTCCAAGTGGTCTGTATGGGCCGCTAAACTTTTGAACAGAGAACAAGATGGCAACCTTCAGGCTTCATTTTGACAGCCAATATGGCGGCCGTGTGAGGTCAGTGAAGAACCTCTATACACCCTTTATGAATATGACCCTTAGTTTTGTCATCCTGGGTAGTATACTAATATACTTGCCAGGTTATTTCACGTCAATAATAAGCTCCGACTTTCTTTATTTCAGGCATCTACACTTGTCCCCAACCCCCATTACCTTCATCAGCCGTACCACATAGCGTTAGACCCATACACCCGTCACATCTACTGGACGTGTGCACAGAATAATGTCATCAATGTGACCAGGCTTGACATGACGTCAGTTGGAGTTGTGGTGGAGGGCGCCAACCAAAAACCACGAGCGATTGTACTTCATCCAATGAAAGGGTATGGTTCTCACATTCCTAGCTTAAAGTTTGGGTTTATAGTCTGATATCAGCAACGTAGAGGTGTCATCCAACTTTACACTTTAACCCCCATCTATCCTGAAACCTTTCAGTAGAACTCGGATGAGCTGCTCATTCAGCGCTACAATCTGAGCATTTCCAACCGGTACCCATTTATACACCTGGACGGAGAGAGGCCAGTGAGGCAAAGAGACTTGCCCAAAGTCTCACGCCACAGTGAAATTCGAACCAGGGACCCTCTGACCGCTAGTCGGAGACCCGAACAACTACACCACCATGGCTCCTCTGTAGCTGCACTTTTGACACATACATTCAGATCCGCCCGTTTGAATTGTTGACATACAGATTGTGTTTAAAAGCATGATGGATCACCCATCCATGTAGTGATCGCGCTCTACATTGCTTAACTTCTAGTCGTGAAATGTTCCATGTATGGCGTGTTCGGCGAGGCATTTTGAAAGAAAGGAAACGAAATGCATGCCGGGAGTTTTCCCAAGTGAGCGACTCGGTGAGTCGCTCACTTTGGCCAGGCTCGAGGAACCCTTGGCAACTTGCCAAATACTTTTCCAAACGCTCTCGTGCCTCCCTCGAGCTTCCTCGGGGAACTTTCCGTACGCGTCCTCAAGCTCCTTTCTTTTTCAGGCTGATGTTCTGGAGTAACGAAGTGAATCCACCACGTATTGAACGAGCGACTCTAGATGGCAAGTCCATCACAACTATCGTTAGTACAAACCTGGGAAAACCCGGCGCTCTCGCCTTGGATAAGGAACTCGGTCGGATCTACTGGACGGATGTTGACCTCCATAGGATCGAATTCTCCGACCTCAATGGGCAAAATCGTAAAACCCTCGTGAATACGCACATCATGAATCCAATCGGAATCGCAGTTTATGGAGATTTTGTGTATTGGATCGACAAAGATCAACAGCTTATGGAGCGTGTTCAAAAAACAACGGGCCGTAACCGTGTTCATGTTCAGAGTCGTGTCTCACATATTAGTGATATTCATAGCGCCGAGGCGCTTACTATAGATGATATAAAGAGCCACCCGTGTGTTCCGAATAATCATGGCTGCTCGCATATTTGCGTGACGAAGAAAGACGGGTCGACGAAGTGTTCGTGTCCTGTCAATTTAGTGTTGTCGTCGGACGGTGTCACATGTACCGAACCGCCGACGTGTGCGCCGGATATGTTCACGTGCCAGAGCGGTAGCATCCAGTGTATACCGATGGTATGGCGCTGCGACGGTTTAGCAGAGTGCGAAGACAATTCCGATGAAATTAATTGTCCCAAATGTTTAAATGGGCAATTTCGGTGCAAAAATGGCCAGTGTATTGACCTGAAGTACAAGTGTGACGGGTCACCGCAGTGTACGGACGGAAGCGATGAGGAGTTATGTTGTGCTGCGGATGAATTTCAGTGTAAAAATTATCAGTGCGTAAAAAAACAGGACCATTGCGATGGCATTTACGACTGCAAGGACGGCACGGACGAAGCAATGTGCTGTGGGCAGCGTCAGTTTCAATGTCATAATTATGAGTGTATTAGCACGAGTAAACGTTGTGATAGCTTTAGAGATTGTAAGGACGGAACGGACGAGTTGCTGTGTCCGGCAGTCGTGGCGAGTCCACACCAGAACACTCACACGAACCCTACGCCGTACGTGGTGGCGGTCGTAGTGGCGCTAGTCGTTATTATTGTGGTGATCGTACTATTTGTTTATACGTATCGCAAAAAGACGAATTATGAGCACGCGGGTGATATCATCATGACAAAACCATTAAATCCCTTATCGGGACAAAGTTCGCCGCCGCATACGATGTCGCGTGGAAAGTCTCATACTACATCGTTATCGGTTAGTACCGCCCCCACGGGGCCGTCGAACTATGATCGCAATCATGTGACAGGTGCGTCATCGTCATCGTCAAGCGTGACACGCTATCCACAAGAAACGTTAAACCCGCCGCCGAGCCCAGTGACGGATCGATCACAATGTGCAGACTTGTATTACTCGTCGAATAGTCCTTCCACGGTTCGTTCATACCGGCGGTACAAACATCGTCACATTCCACCGCCGCCGACAACGCCGTGTAGTACCGACGTCTGCGAGGACAGCGAGCCGTACCAGTCAAAAAAATATTACCGGTCCTTGGCGGACTTTTATGACTCGGACCCGTACCCGCCTCCGCCAACACCAAGGAGTCACTATTTATCGGATGAAATTAGTTGTCCTCCGTCCCCATCAACCGAGAGAAGCTTTTTCAACCCTTATCCCCCGCCTCCGTCACCAGTTGGAACATCGGATTGTTAAACTTTTTTCCCAGAAGATGATACCGCAGGGGCGTAGCTAGCTTTTATGCCCTAAAACCTAGCGTCCACTAGGGCGCGGACAAGACGCGGAATGCAAATTTAGTGAATCCGCATTCATTCGGCAACCACTCCGCATATTCTTGAAAGGTTCCGTTCACTGTCTTTATCATTCCGGAACAGTTCGCGGCATTTCTGCACGTTCGGGAAAGGGTGAAACGACCAATAGGACTTGATGCGGAAGCAATGCCGAAATGACACATTTGCTTCCCGAACCCTTCCTAATGTTGTCGGCGCTCTAGTGGACGCCACCCATTAGGGGGCAAAATTGAGTTTAGAGGGCAAAGCTGGAAGGGGCTCCTGGGGTCCTCCCCCAGAAAAAAATTGAAAATTTACATCCTTTCAGATGCATTTTCCCCACATCTGACACCACAATAACTTGGCTTGAAGATGTACCGTAAATGACCTTTTTAATAGGGGAAAATTTGTTTTTGTCCCTTTTTGCTCTGGGGGGGGGGGCCTTTGCTAGCTACGCCCCTGCACTAGTAGTGATACTGGTAGAGAAAAAATCACTGGAAGAAGACACTGGTAGTGATCGGAACTTTCATTCAAGCTCAGATTTTGACCTTCAAAGCTTGAGCTTTTTACCTTAATGCTAGGTGCATTCGCACAATAGTCTCTATCACTCCAAAAGAGTGCAGCACCTGACTAGGCAGCGTCATGACGTCCCGCACATCATTTCTGAACGCCATGACGTGACTCGAAAAAAAATCCAGTTGTTTCAGCGATCATGAGGTTGGGAAACAATTTTTTTGGTCTCGCGTCAAGACATCATGAAATGACGTGCGGGACGTCATGACGCTGACCCGTCAGGTGCTGCACTCTTTTGGAGTGATATCGTCTATTGATAAAGTGCTATAAAGTGCTATATGGGGGATATTGGGAGTGCATGAACTTTAATACCAATGAAGGTATAGTATTTACAAAATCATTAGAAGTTGTGCTAATGGTAGTGTCCGACATGTTTTGGACAGTGACGGCCTTTCACTTGTAAAGGAAGTCAGCCCAGTACAAATACAGCGTGCTCAGCTGGACTATGGCTAGCATCTTTTATACTTATGTTTTAGATAATGATATTATATTGGTTATCGGTTTTAGTCATATGATGTGATTGGAACATTTGCTAGGAACAATCATCCTATAGCCTGCTCAACACGCTGAAATATCGCATGAAGATCTCCCTATGATATAGTGCTCCCTCGCTATTACGAACCCTTCAGGGTCCAAGGGTTAAGTTCGTACTGACAAGGAGTTCGTAATCGTGAGGATTCGTTCATGGGGGCATGATGACCATGCCGAGTAGACCACGATCAACTGACAAAACAGTGTGTGTGTGTGTGTGCAGCTATGCGTTTTCCCTTGTATAATGTACCGGTATGTAGACAAAACTTGAATTAAATCGGTGAATATTTACCTGATCAAACGCCCAAACATGCACTCATCAAACCCAAGCTTGGATAATGCGGTTTGTATTGTACACTAATCAAACCCAAGCTTGGATAATTTGGTTTGTAATGTACACAGCATAATTGATCATGGGCAGGAACTGGGTCAATGGCCAACCGAACAGGCGTAATCACATACACGTCATGAAATTTCGTGAGCCAGGCGTTGGGTTTGTAATATCTGGGAATTCGTAAAATCGAGGTTTGTAAGAGCGAGGGAGCACTGTATTTGATTTCCTAACAATGAACTACAGTTTGTTATTGGTAGACCGGGTCTTGTTTAGCTGATACATGTACCTGAATAGGGTGAGCTTGAAAGAGAGTACTGGTAGTGTGGTTAGGCTATGGAAGCTCGGATTCAATGATGAGTCATTGGCGTCCCCAAGGGGGGGGCAGGGGGCAAACGACCCCCCTTTGGCGAACAGTGGCCGCCCTCATTCAAAGCAAAGCGTCACTGGAAAATGCCCCAGAATGTGTCTCAGAGCATCTGGATTTTAAAATTTTCCTGGGGGAGGCCCCCAGACCCCCCATCGGGCGAGGGTTCGCGTGGGCTGGCGGGGGATATCCCCCCTTCAAGAAATACGACCCCCCCCCTTCAAAAACCCTGGGGACGCCCCATGTGAGTGCAGTGTGGATGGAGCAGGCTATAGAAGCTAGGAGCATCGTTTTTTACCTCAGGTTAATTAGCAAAAGATAGTATTGTGTTCAGTTGAACTTTTGTTGATAGACTTTGTACAGTTTTGTAAATTATTTTGCACTTTTTTAACCATGAAAAGTAGGTCGCGTCTGTCTTGCCTGTTATGGCTGTGTCGTGTCAAAATGGGGATTACAGCGACGGTATGGGTGGTATACTTTCAGCCAAAAGGGGATATCAAAAGATGAAATGGCTTAATTTTATGCGAGTGGTCATTTTTGGAAACATTTTATCTGAGTTTTTTTGTGGGCGTGTTATGCAATGTTAGGGAGACCCTGATTTTAATTCTTGCAGTATTCATTGAGAAAAAGAACAAATGTATTTGAGTTGACTATGCAACAATTCTCCAGTTGAACTGAAGTCAAAATAGCATGGCCGTAGGAAC
>NMRB01001297.1:89461-112883 GCA_002633025.1 Notospermus geniculatus
CCCCCACCTCCAGGACGTTCCTACGGCCCTGAATACGTTTTCATCTCATCCGAAATTTAAACTCTGACTGGAATAGTTTGCAAACGTAATGCAACTTCCTGGTGAACATTACGATCAAACACTTTGAAAATAGTCACAAGTATTATATTTGGGTCATGTTTATTTTTCCCTGCTTCTTGGATTGATTCGGTTTTATACATGTATGTTACTTGTCGATAAAATGAGTTAAGGCCTGTTTCCACTAGACCGGTATCCGCTGCGGTTTGCGGCTCGGAGCGGTTTCTCTCAGGGTTTTGGATACTGGGAACCGTGAAATTTTCGGGATGCTAAAAGTTGGTGAATTTATCATTTTTAACCGCAAAGACTAATTTCCGCGTTTACCTTCATAATTCAATGGAAAATGCATTAGGGTTTGTAATTTCGCGCTGTTTAAGTTGGCGTTTTGGCCCATGACCGCGAAAAATAAAATGCACGCGAAAATTTCACGGTGTACAGTAATCCTTCGATGGTTTAACAATACATGGCGTGTTAATTATCCCAATGCCTGTGAAAACCGCTCCAGCGCCACAAACCGCAGCGGAAACCGGTCTATTGGAAACAGGCCTTTATTCTGAGTATTATGATGGTATGTTTTAGTTCTCTGCAAGACCTTGCCATGAAAACAAACAAATATGTATTTTACCTCTTGTGAATTCAATCAAATGTGTTTACTGTGGCACTTTGAACTTGTCGACAATCAGGTGCACTTATTTTTGGACTTTTAGCCGCTTAACCCCATGTGTGATGGTTTGTCCCGGATTCTGAGTTGCCAGTAGTAAACAAATGTATATATTTTAGTTCTGTAAAATAAGTAGGTGAAGTCTCTGTGGATGTATTTGTTGTGAATGTCTACAACAGAATGATGCTCCCTTTTAAAGTCGGCCTCTGATCACGACTTGAAGATCGTGACTGGTTCCCGATCTTCATGTGATATAGTCTAAAGCCTAATTCATACTTCGACGCACGACCATCCCCGGCGACCAACGCGCGATCTTGTGTTCGACGCCGACCCCGTCGTGCGATTTGGTCGGCCTCCGATCACGAGGCTGTTATTACTTGAGTCATTTCATAACCAGTCGCCGTCGCTTAAGTACGCTGGACTGGGAATCAATTCCGCGAATTTGGCGTCCAGATTTGATCGTGCGTCGGACGCCGATGGTCTTGCGTCGAAGTATGAACTAGGCTTAAGTCGGCCTCTGATCATGATTGAACTTCTTGACTGGTTCCCAATTTTCATATGGTACATGGCAGTGTTTCCGCCAGGAATTTTTTGAGGGGGGGGATAAAGAGAAAATTTTACAGAATTCTTAGTCAAAAACACAAATTTTGACTTTTTGAGGGGGGATATCCCCATCCCCCCCTCTGGCGGAAACATTGCAGGGTCGACTCTCTTGTATAGCATTGGTTTCCTCCAGGATCCAGTTTCCTCCTACATTACATAATCGCCCAATATTGTCTCGGGAACCAATTATGTTAATGAGAGCTCACAGCTTTCCTCTTAATCTAAAGGATGTTTGTGGAGTGATCGTTTATCTGCTTCGTGTCTGAGAATGTGGATCTTAATAAAGCGAAGAAACCTGGAACCTCGTTCACAACCTCCGGAGGACTTTTAGATCTGGGGCCATATACATAAAACATCTTAAATCCCCACTGTATTGAATTTTACGGTATTTTCAAAATGTTAGGAAAGTGCACATAGGGGTCTCACAGCACGTGAAGGTCCCCAAAATGCTTGCCTCATACGTACTTCCGAGAATCAAGGCCTAGTTTTCAACACACATTGAAAAAACTGCAGGGAGAGCTCTAATGTATTCAGGTAGAGCGTAGTACATTTTACACTACACTGACGTCGTGCACTGACGTCGAGAATCGTGGCGATGATTCGTGTTTTTCAAATTGAATACAGAGGGGCTTTAAGGGTAAAATCTCCCTTAAAATATTGTTCCAAACAAAAGATAAGGGAAATTTTACACTTAAGATGTTTTATTTATATGGCCCCTGATCCATAACTTGCCTGGTTTCCTATCCTTTGATAATCATGTGAGTGCTTTAGCCATAGGGATGGAACAGGAAACCAGTCATGTTTTAGGCCTATCTCTGGCTTTGTTATTGTCCCTGTTGATTATTAATGATTGATTTAATGGTGCCGCATTCCTTATTTACTGCACCGATGGGTGCATTTTAAAGTGTTTCTCTTGGTTTTAATCAAGATGGAATGGACTGGTGCATTTTAACGTGTTTTTCTTGGTTTTAATTGAGATGGAATGTACTGGTTCACTACAGGTGCACAGTTTTAATAGCTGCACTTCCATTACAGGAAAAGCCGGTATTAATTTGTCCGGGCTTATTCTGCTTCCATTACAAGATGTCCGTGTTTAATAAGTCCGGTTCTAAATAAGTCAGGAGCTATTCAGCTCGGATAGCAAAGCCGAGTATACTCCGAATCTAAATTAGATGCGGATCAACACCGGTGTTTTCTCTAGTGGAATGGCAATAAGTCCGGGTCTATTTGTAGTACATGTATTATGTTCGGCTACAGGTGGCTAAAGATCGCTTGCGACATTGCGCATGCTCAAGAGTACAGAAAAATATGCGCAGTTCACTCCACGTATCGCCATCTGTAGCCGAACTTAACAACCTCAAATCCAGTGGAAGTGCGAGCCGTGAAATATCCGGTCTTACTTATATGCGGATAGACACCGGTACTAATATGACCGGATATAAAAGCTGTAATGGAAGCGCAGCTAAAAATACCTATCTTAATTTACAGTATTTGTACATTACTGTACATTTCTTGTTTACCGTATTTGTCGCTGCACTGTATTAAGAATTTAAAAATTTTGACCTGCCTAGAAATGTAAAGTCATATTTAATATTAGGAGATATTATGGCTAGGATCCAGTTTTATGGAATTGTACATGTAAAGTGCGCTGGCTATGTATACATATTTAGAGGTATGTGATTGTAAATGTTGGCTTAGTTCAATGTAAAGTATTTGTGTATTCCATGAAATCATAGGATGGAGTTTGTGTGTCTGGAGCTCGGTGGTGAAGGACGGTGAGAGACCGTGTTGCCACGGTTATTAAAGGTTACTTGGATAAAGGTCTGGGCCCATATTCATAAAACTACTTAAGTCTAAGTGTGACACTTATCCTTTGTTCAACACAAAGGATAAGTATGACACTTTGACTTAAGTACGTTAATGAATATGGACCCTGGGGTCCAGCTGGGGTTTATTTTACTCACCTGATGAGGACTGCAGAGTCCCGATTCTCAGTCTCAAGAGTCGATATCTGACAAATGTGTAATCACTGGTTGCCTTTCCTCTCACCAGATGGCAGCAGTCCAAAACTCAGATCAGTTTAGCAGAATGAGGAACCGGCGTCCGCCAGGTGCTGGAACCGGTGTGACCGAAGCAACGTCATTGATGTCGTTTTAAGTGTTGACGTTGCGTCATGAAAAAAGGAGCTGTACATTTTTCTACAGGACTATTGAGATAAAGACGTTGCCATTATCACCATCCTATCTCTTCATTTTAGGGAAAAAAGCACCGAAAAATGCAGAAATTTTCATCTGCTACAAGGTGATGTTAATATTAATGCCAGGCGATCGAAACAAAAGAATTGTTTTCACGCCAGAAATAAATGGAAATTACGTTAGAAAAAAGAAACTTCGGTCGCAGCGCCACATCGTGACATTAGTTCTTCCGGTTCCCTGTTGGTGAAGAAGGCGTTTGATATGACATTGGTCGGGGGTAAAGCTGTATTTACACGAGCCGATTTTGTCATACGATTGTCTCGGCCGACAGAGACGTACGACAAAAACTCACCATGTATACTAGACTTCCGAGTCGATTTTTTTGTCGGTGCGACATCACGTGCAGAAGTCGGGTGTTCTATTTTCACCCGACATCAGCTGCTTGTTGTATGGACTGGGCCAATCAGGGAGCGAGATTAGATCACGAGTATGAAGGCTACCTAATGACCCACGAGGTCCTAAGGGACGCATGAATAAATCCGGGGAATAAATCGTCCCGTGTAAACAGGTTAGCCGATCCCGACAAATCGGTACGACAAATCTGATACGACTCTGTCGTACGGCAAAATCGGCTCGTGTAAATAGGGCTTAAGAGAACCTTGCTATGACCTACTCCAGTTAAAATGTGGCTCAGTCCTTGGCGGGATGAATCTCAAGATATTTTGGGCATTTACTTAAATGGTATGATCTTGAGTATGTTGTGGTTTTCTTAGCTTTTTCCTACCACCCTTACAGTGTGATGGTAGATCTTGTATATGTACGGGTACTGCATTATGTAACATTGGTGAAACCCCAAACATTGCTTGGAATAACAAGATTGCTGATAATTTCGAGGAAAGGGGAGGGTAAAGCTGCTTTTCCACGGGGCGGGTGCGGACACGGAGGCAGTGGCACGTGCAGGTGCAGGTATTGTGTTTCCACGAAACAGGTACATACAGACGCGGGAGTTGTCTTCGTTNCTTACTACCCCATCTAAGCATGTGAGTACAACCCCTTCCGTAAGAACCCCTTGCAATCCGTCAATCACCTTATTCTCTGTAGTGAGACCATTTGCTGTGGCATCTGATCAGTTCATGGTGGCAGATCCTGCAGATACCCTCTGTAATTTCTATGCTACCTGCAAACTTGGGTGTCGTAAGCACCAAATCCTACACCTCACCTGCTGTGCTGTCCCTTCTTTGTCATAAAATCACTTTTTTTCCTCAAAGATGCAAATATGAAAACTTTTAAGAAATTTTAAAGTGCAAATGGTGTAAAGATATGAATATTCTGGTCTTATGGCCCATAGGTACCGGTAGGTGACATATTAAACTGTTCTTGAAAATTATGCTCACCTGCTTACTGTTTCTTGATGATAGAGAGAAGAGGGCTGTGGTTCTAATAATGTGAATAAAATAAAAGCATCATGAAAAAAATGATCATCCTGCATGACGTATGTCCAGAGAATTACAAATCGCTTTTTTGGGGTCCTTCAAGTGAAGGCTATGTATGTAATATGTGTTAGACCAAGGGTTTCTTTTGCGCTAAAAGCATCTGCAATTTTCACTTAACATGTAGATTTCAAAAAGTTTACAAGTGAAACAATTTACTAATTCCTGCTAGCACATCTGTCACTTATTACTGTAACAGACACATCACATCACCTCATTCACTCTTTTTGTATGCTTCGCTCAAACACCTATGGGAGATTTTCAAAAATTTTGTTTTTACTACATATCAAGAAGTTCGATCATGTAGATGTAAACACGCCATGCTTTGGGTGCGTGTGGGCATTCCTGCAAAGGTTTGAACCGTCGCATTTTTATTTGCCTCCAAAATTTTGCCAAATTGTTGGTTTGCTGTGTTCCCACAATATCGATATCCTGTTGTTTATCCCTCCAGGCAGTACGATTGATGCTCTTTTCCCTCTGTGCCCTATTCCAAATAAATAAATAACACACCAGCTTTTGGATTGGATCCCTGGCTCTGCTTGACTTTTTAATACCAAATGGTTTTCAGTCAATTCCAACATATTTTCACTGCAATCGTCTCATCTGATCTTTGTTCATGTCCCGTTGACTGGGACACAGCTAGCTACCAGCAATAAAATATTTATGTAAAGAGATAAAATGGGCTTTCTTTTCTTCTGTTCTACCAGTTGTTGGCAGAAGATTCATGGAGAATGGCTCTCCCTGTGTCTGTGAGACAGCAGCAGGCTTGGGTCAGCATGCAGAGACTGTTCATTTTCGTCACTTGAGGAATCCGAGTTGTGATCCTTGAGAAAATGGAGAAAGCTATGAAGCTGCAAGTTGCCAGCATTATTCTGAACAGTACAGCAAATAATCCCTACAATTTGCAAGTGCATAACTTTTTCCATTTTCCCCCAAGGATCACAACTCAGATTCCTCAAGTGACGCATCTGCCTTAAAGGGGCTGTTCATTTTCAAGGCTTCGAAGATCACCTCTCACCAGGGCTCACATTTGGGGGCGATGTGGGGCGAAAATTTCGCCCAAAATAACTTCTAGGGAGACATAGTCGCCCCCCCAAATTAAAATTTTTTAAGGGGTATATGATCCCCTCTGAAGCATTTTCTACACCCCAATATGCCCAAAACCACTCCTAAATGCCCTAAAATATCATCATTAGGCTAAGTGTTAATTTCTTGCAAAGAGGCTGAAATCAAACAACTTTGTTAGATATGTCGTCCTCCCTCTTGAATGTGAAGTCTCCCAAAATTTTGAGGAGGGAGACATTATTTCTCCATAATTTTAGACCCAAGTGTGAGCCGTGTCTCACACAAGCCTGGGCCCTACTGAGCACAATTCCACAAATCCACTGAAAGAATAATACGTAAATACAAGAAACAATATTTTATTGTTGTCACAAGAAGTACATGAACACCATTATAGATCTTATCAACCTTCCAAGTCCTTCCACAACTGAATCCTTCCAGTAGAATAAAGTCTTTGGTTATTTCTCTTTCAGAGTTCTATCGTGCCATGGCCTTCCTTCAGACAATTTATAAAACACAGTTTCCTCCAAAAACCAAACACCATCTACAATTTGAGTTTCGTCCGCCTCCAGTGACGCCTCTTTGCATTGTATCTGAAATGATAACAGAATGAAGAGATCATTTTTGGCAGGAATGGAATCCAACATGCCATCATTCTATTTAGACTCAAGAGTTCCCCAGTCCCCCACTCATCATCATAACAGAGTTCTCACTCGCGCTATTTTTTAGCGTATATACGCCATAGATGCCGATTTCACGCCATGTCTGCCTTCCCCAAGCACAAAAATTATGCTTATTTAATTATCAAAAACGTCAATTCTGCGCCTTTTAATCAGGGCAGAAGCACTTCTGTGCGCCTGCTTCCTTTTGCTGAGCGCAACCCAAAATCATTGCACTGAATCTGCTGAATTACGCCCGACCATGCTTGCTTCAGAGCGGTGAACTACGCAGTTCTTTGCGCAACTCTCATTCAGCACCCTTCCCAGGCTGAGCTCCATCTCACCTCAACTTGGTTGTGATTCATTGTATGTTGACCTACAGGTGTCTTATCAAACATTCAGCAAGTTCCATGAGTCAGACGGTCGTCAATGCCAACGGCCCACGCAGTCAGTTCGTGGAATTGAATGATTGACGGGTCATAAACACAAGTGGCACGCGGCATCCTTTTGATGTCTGACGGAGTTCTGATGAGAATGTCGTCTGCTAGTGCTACTGCTCTGACTTATGGAGAGCTGGATGAAACAGGCCTATAATATTTTCAAAGGCCCAGAGTCACTTCGCCTTTGTGTGATAGGCTACGTAGGACGAATTAACCCTTGATGGTTGAAGATGGCATAAGCTTATGCTCAATGCATTAACTCAGTGGTGTTTACTACAAACTTCACCAGTGACCTGACAATCGTGAGAGCTCACCCAATGTCTATGGAGCACATCTATGTACATTTAGGGAAGCTACAAATACGCCTTAGTTAACGTGGGATAAGCACGTTTTGTGTGCTAAGTTCAAGAGTCAAAGCACATTTTTATGCTATACTATAATTGAGAGAAGCTCAGAAAATATGCTAAGTTCAGTGACAGAAGCACTTTTTGTGTGCTAAGGCAATTTTCAAAATGAGAACCCTGTCATAAGATTACGAAAGTGGACGTTTCACTCTAAGAATTAGGGGTAGGCCTACTAGGCTAGGCCTATAGCGGTAAACCTACCTGATGGTGTTTCCAGTCTTCATTCTGAACCACTGTGGAATTGGTCGGTTCTGCTTTTGCTTTTTGGCAAGCTTCTGCTTTATTCGGAAAGTTTTGTGGGCTGCCTGCAGAAAAAAACAAGAAAATATCAAGTCACGGAGGGTCCTACTACTAGGCCTATCGTCAGCAACAAATTTTTTAGCATTGGCAGAACGAATTTAGAATCCCCGGCCCGGCTGGGCCCCGATCAGTCACCACAGACACCAGCGCAGCGGCAGGCCTTTTGGCTTTTGGCCTACCGTACGTACGTACCGTACGTAGGCCCTAGGCCTAGGCCTAGTAGGCCTACCGGTAGGCCTAGTAGTGTGCCAAAAAAAAAGGTCGTCGATTGACGGAATGAGCCGCATTGAAGATGATGTTGAACAAAATTGTTTGCCATGGAGTACGTCACTTCCGATCAGGGATTCTAAAGTTTAACCAGACCAAGAAATCATCAATGACACTCATGCACTATGCTGTATGCATTCATGCAGGGAATGAGTGTGTAGGCCAACTTCATGCAGGTCATGTAGGGCCTACATGATGTACACAAGGTATATGGCCATCTCGGGATAGTTTTGAAACATTGCTTTATTTCACATCATATCAAAGACATCCTCAATCAATCTCACACCTATCGAATCGTTTATACATCCATCTTTCTTTTGACCGTGGTCGTGAGCTTTTGTTATGTTTCATTAGCGCGTATTTTGACGCTTTTTCTCACCATTTTCACGAAAATGTCAGATGCCGCACGATCGTCGGTGAAGAGGAAGTGTAGGTCCGGAGAGCAATAAATAAACTTGATAACTAACTCTAAAAAAATGCTTTCGGTCTTTTTCACACAAAAATCGGATAATCATCCTCTATTATTAATTTTGGGACTTTGGTTGTAATTATACCGTTATTTCTGTGAATTTATTCGGTAGTTTGGTTCCAGAATCCACCGCCAGGGCTAAAACCCTGGTGGTGGGTTTAGGAACCAAACTATTTATTCGGAAATTGCAATTTGGTCCTTCTTGCTGCAATATTTTCCAGACTTATTCTTATGGCAGTTAATCATGACGTCATTTTATAGTAGGATTTCTATTTCTGCGGATTGTAGTGGTAAAACAGGTATCATGTCTAAACTTACGACCAGATAAGCTCTAGAAATCTTCTTTTTGATTTCCTGCACCGAAAAAACTTGAGATTAATGATGTAGAAGAAGAGTAATGAGCAGAAGTCACGGAGGGAGTTCTCCACGTGTGTTCTATTTTTAGCTCCACGCGTAGGCGGTCACTGGAGTAATTTTAGCTAATTTGCATAACATGGTGGATGACAAGAAGCGCAAAAGTTCCTGAATTTCTGTGAAAGAAAGTGCTGAAAACTCGCCAAAAGTGGAATAACTCGCGTTGAATTTACAATCATCATGTAAAGTTATATTTCAACGGTATGTTGAAGCTAAATTAACTTCGAAGAAATGATTATGTGGTGTTTGTAAATGAGAGTCTTNCACTACGTGTATATGATGTACTGATAAATGTATAAGATGTTGTTAAATGTAATAAAAATAAAAAATACGTCATTTTGAGCTGTGTTTTACGACAGGATGATCACCTCATTATTCTCCCGCCATTTTTAGCGCCGATGACGTGATGTTGAGGGGGCATCTCAGAAGTTTACATCTGACCGAATTTGTATTACAATTTCAGCTTTCTGCCACCGGCAGTGTCCTTCTACGGCAACGGTTGCCTCTGACGGCAGCGCTGCCGAATTTTGACGTTTGCCGAACTGAATGCCAAAACGTCCCATTACCAAAATGTCCCAATACCAGAACATCCCAGTCATGGGGATGAGGTTGTTAGATTGTGTGTTAGACTGTGTTAGATTTGGAGGAATTATAAAATTATAATTTCTGGGATGGGGATAGGTAGGCCAACCCCGAAGTAAAACTCCTCTAAAAAAATCTAGGCTACAGTTGTAGGCCTAGTCGTAGGCCAAGGCCTAGCCTACTAGGCCCCTAGGCCTACTTGACACTGGACCTACATTCCTAGAGATCTGATCCCTTCCTTGCTGTGATAACAGTAATGTGATTGATTTGTCTCTCCAGTCAGGTAAATAAATAGGCCTACTGTACTCACCATCCAGACATTTCTAACCCTCAACTTCCAAATTTATAAAACGGGACGTTTTGACTGGAATTGCTGGGACGACGACGTTCTGGCATTGGGACGTTTTGACTGGCTACCCTAACCATGGAGGTGTTATCTATACGGATAAAGTTTAGAATCCTCGATCGGAAGTGACGACGTTACTCCATCCATCGTCGATCGACCATACACAACGGCACAGGCCGGGGGCGTGCATCATCTGGTGCACATAATATGGAAATCCTTAATTGTAAAATGCGGCTTATTATTCTGTCAATTGACGACCTTTTTGGGGGCACTGATCAGGGATACTAAACTTGTTCCGTTTATTTTCTAAATGCTGGTCTGTTTTTTCAGGTTTTCATTTGGGCCTACACTGCTGATTATAATTGTCTGCCATGTGAAATTAAAAGAAATGGGTCAGAAATGGATTGGACTTTGCATCCTCATAAATATTTTCCTCTGCGGCCGAGCAGAGGAACATAAATCTGCGACTTTACCAACAAACCAAACCGCCCCGTATCAAAATGTATTCAACATGGAATTTTCCTGGGAGACCAGTGATTGGTCGGAGTGCGAGATGCAACACAGTCCTATTTGTTGTAGCATCTGTTTACGAAAGAGGAACGTCTATTGTGCCAGGGAAAGTGACGGTGCCTGGGTCCCCATACGATTTTGCTCAGGCCTAGAACGGCCAAAACAGGTCCAGACCTGTGACTCGTGCCCACAAGATTGTGTGTTAACAAAGTGGAGTTCTTGGTCGGAATGTACCGGGAGTTGTACAAACAGGAGGCGATTCCGGACTCGACAGATTCTTGTTACGGCGTATAGCGGTGGCAGGGCGTGTAATTCGACCATTGAAATTGAAGATTGTGTCGAAGATGATATGTGTTTGGTTCAAGATATCCCGCGGTATCGCTGGAAAATTGGGGAGTGGACAAGTTGTAGATCGGTAAGTTTTGATTGACAAATTGGAACTTCACCACAGACATGACAGAGCTGCAAACCATGTCTATAGTAATAATTATAGAGGTAGCCGTGTTGAATGAATGAGTAGAGAATGAAAGTAGGTAACACCGTTGATTTAAAAGACGGTGTTTACCTACTTTCATTTCTACTCATGTCTATAGTAAAGTGGATTTTGGTACATGTAGATTGTGAACATTCCATGTTCATTCATGTACATGTAGGTCTTGAATCCTCAGACAGATGACATGTCCGGAGTAAACTCTGTTGAGTGTGGTAAAGGTATTTGTATTTGTATTAGATTTTTCCGTCAGGGCCGAAGCCATAGCATTATTGGCCCTGGTGAGTACAGAAGAGGCCATCTCAAGCTACTCATGTTCCTCACTTGGATGGGGTCTTTTACTTGCCCTTTCAAAGAAACAAGGCAAAGGCACCACGGCTTACTGTCCCATGCGATGGTCACAGACGTGAAGAGCCGGGAATGAAATCCCATATATGGCCCGGGCTGGATTCGAACCCAGGTCCTACCGCTTGCTGAGGGGACGTGATAACCATTCGGCTATCAGGGCTCCCTGACATGCCTGATAAAGGTATTCTGAACAATCTTGCATTCCATTCTAGGGCTCTGGCATGAAATCTCGCACTACTGGGATAAGGAAGAGGGAAGTTACCTGCACCAAGAAACATGGAAAAGTTGTGAAGAAAAAGTTCTGTAGAAGAGGTAAGTCCAATGCTGTGTTGTGTTACAATTGTACATCCTTGCCAGCTGCAGGAGGTCGAAGCAAGCCACAAATTAAGCAGCCTGTCAAGGACAATACAGAGTTTAAGAGATCACACGCTAACGATAACGTTTACGTTAACATTATTTCTTGCATGTATTTATTTCATGTACAAAAGATATTGTTTAACGTAAATGTTATCGTTAGCGTTTGATCTCTTAAAGTTTGAACACCCTTTTGTCAGACACCAAACTGTGATTTGTCAGGTGCCACTAACTCAGTGCCTGTCATGATGACAGGCACAGATTACAGGTTTTTACTGCAATAATCCATTGCAAGGCAGGCAATAAATCTGTGGTGGCAGACACCAAAATAAACTGGACTACCACCTTGTCAGATGCCTTTCAAAACATTACTTTGAGGCTTGTTGAAGACCCCCACCCCACCCCTCTTTTTGGTTGGTGCTGTATATCCTCTATTCTTTTCCTTTAGCATTGAAAGGAGAGCAGCCACTGGACTACGAACCATGCCTTCTCCCCGTCGATTGCCTAGTATCCAAATGGTCGACGTGGAATCAGTGTTCACAGACGTGTTATCACAGCCAAACTGGCGGATTTGGTCAACAAACCAGGACGAGGAAGATATTACGAATGCCGTCAAATGGTGGGATCGGGTGTCCGATGCTCCAAGACATCAGGTCGTGCAAGAATCAAAATCTGGACAGATGCCCAGGGTAAATTTTCAGAAAATTTAACCATCCTCATTTGTTTCCTTGGCATCTAGTAGAAAGATCCTGAACAGGGTTTAATGCGGGCCTTTAAAAGTCCTTAAAATTTGAGATTTTGATTCAATGGCCATTAAAAGTCATTAAATTTTGCTTAGATGTCATAAAAGTCTTTAAATCTAAGAAAACAGTCTGGTAATAAATGTAAAAGTCATTAAATTTGAGTAATTAGGCCTACCGGAGTTGTTCTGAAGCCCCGTCTTAATCTGAGTGCGACAGTCGTTAGCCTAGTCTTCCTGTTCTGAAGCCCCCCTCCCCCCGTCTTAATCTTAGTAATTAGGCCCAGTCTACCTGGTGTACCACAACCTGTTCAGAAGCCCTTCATGCTTCCCGGAAATAGCTGAAACAGGTCCTATAATTTAGATCAACTCAGTCATTAAAAGCCTTTAAAAAGGTCCTAAATTTCATGCTCAGCTGAGAGCATAAACCCTGTGAAATAGTACTGTAACTGGTTTCTAAGGGGAAAGACATAGCTTCCTACCGGACTCAACCCACGGGCCCTCGCATTAGGCATCAATCGCCAGCACTCAGGGGCAGCACGCCTTAACCACTAGGCCAGATCCCCATCTTCAAAAAAGATGGTTCATTAATGTTCCCTTGTTGAATGATACCTATTCATTTTCATCCAGGCATATCTGGCATCATTCTGAGTGGAGTTCATGCCACCTCATTGACCGCACTCAGTTATGTGGTCCTGGGACCCAGGTCCGGGCTGTTTACTGTACCCTTGAAGGTGACCTTGGGAGGCGGAGGATGCCAGAAGAGGAGTGTTTGAAAGGTAGGCTAAAAACTTTAGATCATTTTCCCCCAAATGGTAGCAGACAGAAAGTTGCCTTTAACCTCTTGACTGGGTAGGACGTCATATTACATCATTACGAAATCAGAGGAATCCCCGGAAACACCAGAGGGGCGTAGCTTGCGTAAGGCGTAACAGTACGCGTTGCAAGGAAATGGCGCATCACATTGCATAGAAAGAAAAGTTGAAAAATTACACAGTTAACTCTTTGAGTGCCGGAAATACAGGTTTTAGACCACTTTTCCCATCAAAATTTCAGGCAAAAAAAATTTAGATAGACACCCCAAACTGGCCTCATAATGTTTGTTTCTACTTCTTCTTTCAACAAAACAACCATGAAAACAGAATTTGTGGGGGGAACATTTTCGAAAAAGTGATGACAAAAACTGTATTTTTCGCAAAAAACGCCAATTTTTGCCCCAAAATGAGGTGCAGCACAAGCACCAAGCCTCCCACAGTCCCAAACACCACACAATTCCATTGCCCACAGCCAGAGAGTCATTTAGAACAGTATTAGAGATTGGTGAGACATCTGGTGTTCATCTGGTAAACTGAAATGTCCCTAAAACACAGTGACGTACCAGTACGTCTTTGGCACTCAAAGAGTTAAGGGGTTAAAAATGTCATGTCAAGGCTACTCAGTGTTATGGAGTAGAAGGCTATTTAACTTCCTACTTTCATTCAAGTAAGAGTTTTGCCCTCCTGCGCCCCCTTTTCATCCATAATAACCCCATTGGTACCATAGGTTGGCCCCAGGGCCTTCACATTCGAAAAGTTCCCTTGTACTTCGGACTGATTTTAGTCATCTGTGTTCCTTTTCAGCCAACGGTGCTATGCCGTGGAAGCCTACCAAACAGCGGGCATGCGAGGTGTCCTGCCCCCAGGATTGCCAAGTCGGGGAGTGGCAGAGCTGGTCACCGTGTTCCAAGAGCTGTGGAAAGGGTGGAGTACAGTCACGGACACGCCCGACGCTCGTTCCCGACATGTTCAACGGGAGGGAATGTCCGGCACTCGTTCAGACCCGGAAATGCGAGCAGATTGAATGTCAGTGGTGGTATGTTGGTAAGTATGTTTGGTAGACTGGTTCCCTGCGGGGGTAAGACGTTGAGATAACAGAGGTTATGCAATGGATATCTTTGGGCTGTAACGTTAGATTTCTAGGCTAAGTGGGTCACTTCTCAACAAGGCACACTACTTCCTCATTATAAGGTTTTCACAAAGCGTGCCCTACAGGCCACAGTGTACAAGCAGCAGCGCTAAGTTTCGGTCCAGAGATAGTTTTAGGCCTAGGTGTACCTGTACACCAAATTTCAGGTTTGTAACCCAAGCAGTTAAGAAACGTGCCACTCCTGTTACAGGGCTCGAAAATAAGGTTTTAAGGCCTGGAGCTAAAAACAGCTTCCGGCTGTTGAAAATATATGCTCTCTCCGCAGCTGTTTCTAATTCCTCTGAAGCTAAATATTTGAGCCGATCTGCCGTTATCACCTTGGGTTCGCTTGATGCACTCTTTGAAAATGAAGAAATAAAATAAAGTCAAATGACTGTCGAAGTTTGTAGTCCAATCCAAGTGAATGTGTGAGCATAATCTTCTGCCATCTTCAGCCATGAAGGGTTAATTCGTCCTACGCAGCCTACACAAGGCGATGCTAGGCCTTTGATAATACTGTATTCAAACATAGATCTAGAGTTTGCATACCTCTACTATAGGCCTATTTCATCCAGCTCCCCACAAGTCAGAGCAGTAGCAGACGACACTCTGAATCAGAACTCCGTCAGACATCAAAAGGATGCCGCGTGCCACTTGTGTTTATGACCCGTCAATCATTCAATTCCAAGAACTGCTGCGTTAGCCGTTGGCACTGACGACCGTCTGACTCATGGAACTTGCTGACTGTTTGATAAGAACACCTGTAGGTCAACATACAATGAATCACTACCAACTTGAGGTGAGATGGAGTTCTCACCGCTGAATGAGAGGTGCGCAAAGAACTGCGCAGTTCCCCGCTCTGAAGCAAGCATGGTCGGCAGCGGGTTTTTAGCGCCAAACAGCTGATCATGTTGGTCTTGCAGGGATTATTGATTGAATGTTTGGTTTGTGTGAGGAAAGATTCGGTCACCACATGACCAGTGTGATTCAGTAGGCCTACACTGCATAGGCCCTAAATTAAACAGCCAGATGAGCCTGGCGCTATTTATAGCGCCAGACAACCCAGGTTTTGACCTGTGTCTGGCGCTGTTGTGTGGTTGCTAGGCGCAAAAGCGCCGGAGCGCCGGACTATTTTCGAGCCCTGTGTTAACGACAATGGACGACACACCATGAGAGAAGCTCGCCTCACAGAGGTGAGCTAAAAAGTGCACAGTGGCGCCCCCTTTAATGGTCTAGATATAACCCTGTATCAGAGCTGATTCAACTGTCATCAAGCCTATTTCACACTCTTTCAGGAGCTTGGGGAAAATGCTATCTCAACCGTGGTCACACCAGTTGTGGTCCCGGAGAAATGACCCGCCTTGTCTACTGCCAAGGTGCACACGATGAAATGATCAATGAGAGGTACTGTACGAGGCAGAAAAAACCTGCGTCCTCCGAACCCTGCACCGTCCCGTGTCCGAATGATTGCGTAGTGTCGGACTGGTCCAGTTGGAGTGAGTGCAGTAGGAGCTGTGGTCCGAGGGGTGGGATAAAGTCTAGAACGAGGAGAATCTTAGGTGAGGACTGTTAATGTTATGCATTCCTCTGTCCCATTTTCCATAAAGGGAGACTCCACTCATTGTAAACTTTTCAATTTTTATCAATCCATGGAGACTGTTGCTATGAGTTGTGATGTCACTAGTGTCAATAGGCTGATGACCTTTGTAGTCAATGACCTAATACTGTGACTGCCTAGGCCTATTGTTTTTATTTCAAAAAATTTTACACAATGAATGGAGAGTCTCCCTTTAAAAATCTCTGCAGGAAATTTCAGCATATATCATGTACCTCATGGAAAGAACAGTGAAGTAAAAAAAATTAAAGTTTGGGTTTATAGTCTGATATAAACAATGGTAGAGGTGTCATCTGACTTTACACTTTAACCCCAGTCTATCCTGAAACCTTTCAGTAGAACTCAGATGAGCTGCTCATTCAGTGCTACAATCTGAGCTTTTCCGACCGGTACCCATTTATACACCTGGGTGGAGAGAGGCCAGTGAGGCAAAGAGACTTGACCAAAGTCTCACGCCACAGTGGGATTCGAACCCGTGACCCTCTGACCGCTAGTCGGAGACCCGAACCACTACACCACCGTGGCTCCCCAATAATGATAATTTCTTCTTTCCCCTTTTAGCTTATGGTAAAAATAGTTCCTCCTGTGTGCGCCCTGATCAGCTCCAGGAGACCAAACCATGTAACCAGATCTCATGTAGCACGTACACCTGGCAGGTGTCGGCATGGGGGAAGTGTGAGAGGAACATCACGGCCACGAGCGTCGAGGTTTATCGCTTCTTGGGAATCCTCACGGACGACAACGGAGTTCAGAAACGGACAGTGTTCTGTGAGACGGATACCGGTGGTGTCGCACCGGATGCCGTCTGCGACCAGGAGTCGAAACCGGTCAACGAGCAGATCTGTACGTTGCCGTCGTCCCAGGATTGTGTGCTTAGTGGTTGGTCCACTTGGTCCGCCTGTACTCAAACCTGTGGAAAGAACGGCCATCAGGTCCGGGTCCGTCTGATTCTGATCCGGTCAAGAAATAGCGGGAAACCGTGTCCAACACATGCGAATGAGAATGGTGAAGTACATGAAGAAAAGTTTTGCCCAAAACGACCTCCGTGTCCGAATTATAAGTGGAATGTGAACAGGGCGTGGAGTGCGTGTTATGTGCCGCGGACGGGTTGCGGTCAGGGTTACAAGACGAGGAAAATCACGTGTAAAAATGGGAGGCAGAAAGCTGATCAAGGTGAGACGTTGTACCAAATGGATTGAGATATTTTTGTGGATCTATGTGCTGAGGGGCCATCCATTTAGTATGTACGCACCAAAACCCGGATTTTTGGCCTCCCTACCCCTGTATGCACTTGTACACATTGGTATCAACCCCCTCTCCATTGCAGCAGGTCCTGGGTTCGAAACCAGCACGGGCCATATGGGATTTTATTCCCGGCTCTTCACGTCCGTCGCATGGGACAGTAAGCCATGGTGCCTTGACGTTGTTCCTTTACAAGGTCAATTAACAGAGTGATCTCATGTTCCAAGTGAGGAACATGAGTAGCTTGAGATGTCCTCCTCCGTACTTACCAGGGCCAATAATGCTATGGCGTCAGCCCTGGCGGAAAAATCAAATACAAATACAAATAAACTTCGTGTCCTTTCAAAAGTTGTTGCATTTGCTGGGATTATTTTAGCTCAAATCTGTTTTCTTATCAAATTCAACCATTTTATTCCAGCGTTGTGTCTTAAACATGACGGTGAACCCCCGGCCAAACAAGAGAAGTGCTTCATTCCGTGTGCAGGAGATTGTGAACTTTCCCCGTGGTCTGATTTTGGTCCTTGTTCACAGTCCTGTGGTGAGAAACCTGGAAAAAGAATCAGGACTCGTAAACTAGCAAACTATGGTATGTATACTGAATCAAAAACATAAAGACATGTTGTCAGTCTGCCATTTGTGTCTCTGAGCTGCCCTCGCCAGTTGGCAAATTGGCTGCTAGGTTCGGTTGCCACAAAAAAGCGTGGGAATCTGGACGGCTGATGTATAAATGGCATGAAATTTTAGCGCTATTTTCACTCTGCTGCTGTGATGCCGTCACAGAGAGGAACCAGTCTTGGTGATCGCAGCGCCATCTTCAGCACACACGGACGAGCTGTTGATAGTAATATTCGCCTGAAGATGGCATTTCAATCGCTCAGTTTGAACCAATCAGCAATGGTACTCGTACATTAACATTCATTACCGTACCGCAAGTATTGGTGACACTCTGACCGGCACAGTTTTGAGATTGTTCTGACCGGCGTTCTTTGCTGCATGAAAACTTGATAGTTTCTACAGGTTGGAAACAGGGTTTCGCGACCTGTACCTTAAAAAATCATCACTTTTACTCGCCAATTGGCGACCTGACCTTGTGGTCCACTCACCTGAGCCAAATTTCTTGTCGCGAATGGTGAGTAAAAACGCTACTTTTCGAGCACTGCAGATCCAACAGTAATCATAGTGATCTTTGATACATTGAATGAACACTGACTTGCCTACAATGAACACTTTAGAAATTCCCCATCAACGTTCAGTGTAGATAGGTTCTACTGTATTTTCTCGTCTACGATTTTCAGATCATTTCAACAATGCCAGCACCGCTTGTCCTCATATCACACAGTCAGACTTGGTCCAGTCGATCCCATGTGGTCAAGGAGAGTGTCCTAAGTTTACCTGGGAACTTGGGGGTTGGGGAAGCTGTATACTAAACTCAGGTAAGTTTACTACCACTAGTAGATTTGAAGGAATTTCTTGGGCATATTTGGGAAATTTACCCACCTGATCAGTGTTTCCACCAGGTATTTTTTGAGGGGGGGGGGGGTAAAGAGAAAATANATTCCTATACATGTAGATGACGCCATCTGTGGTAGTGGTCGTAAACAACGAGCCAGCTTCTGTAAGAAGAATAAAATGCAGTACGTCCCGAGACAGCAGTGTGAGGGGGACGTCGGGATACCTGTCACATATACACCATGTGATATCCCATGTGCTGAAGACTGTCAAATGAGTCGGTGGTCGCCCTGGAGCAGATGTTCGGCCAGTTGCGGTGAAGGTAAGAAACATTAGTATTGGCATAAAGACATCAAACCCATAAAGCAACCACTTGGTTTCCGACATTCTGAGAAAAACGTGATACCCAAAGAAATTTTCAATGAAACTTTCTCCAATTGTTTTATATGTGATAGCTATGGGTCTTCTCCATGATGTGTGAAAATTCCATACGATTCCATTCAGTAGTTCTTGTGATATGGAACATTTAGCAGCCAGTCCCCTTCCGCACAATGTGTCTCTGCTATACATTTAGATAGACTACTGTACATATGTACAGGGATGTGACCAACAGGTTTATCCAGCCCTGGCACCTTTATGAATTGGTCATTCTTCACCAATTTGGGCTCAGGGCTAGTGGATTGTTGGATGCTACGGCCACCAACCCAAATTTGATTAGAAATATTATTTTAACAAGGAAATTAGGGTGATAAGAGCCATCTGGTGAGAAAAACTGGAACTCATCGGACAAGCACCAGCGTGTGCCCAAGTGGTTGCTTTAGGGGTTTGATGTCTTTATGGAATTGGTGATTTCAAGGCTCATGTGCTAGGCTTTGTTTCAGAATATTTCGTCGATAAGTGTGTGTCAGATTTAGTAGTGCAGTAGAAAACGCGCAAGTCGGATTCAAGTGGACGAGACAAATTCATCCAACTTAGAAGAAATCCGCCTTGTGTAAAAATCGGATAAAATCGAAGTTGTGTGAAAGTTGGACAAAATCTGACTTCTGGCTTGAGGAAGGGCAAAACGGCAGAGATGGAAATGGATCCAAAGCACCAACCTGAATAAAAACACATGAACTGAAGAGGAGTGCGCCGAATGCATGATAGATTTTCATTGGAAATGTATTAGAAGGGACCTGGCCATTTCATCCAAGATAGCCGAAAATCCGGCTTGTAGTGTCCAACTTATGCGATTATTTTTTATTGGAAAAACGTTACAAAAAGTCGGGACTTCTTGAAGTCATGAATCTGACCAGAAATCGACCCCATGACCAGCCTGTATCTTTCTACTGTACCACCTGACGTCCAAAATGTTGCAAATTTGTACCTCGTCCACAGGTATGATGAAGAGAACGAGAGAGGTTGTGAAGGGACCACGTCACGCTGGTCGTCCGTGTCCACCACTCGAGGAATCCACGCTCTGTACAGCTCGGTCATGCAAGCAGTTCATTTGGGCTGTTGGCGAGGTGAGACACACTGTTTATTATTGGTTTGTTGGTGTTTACTACACTTTTGGTTTTAGTGCGAGATTCAGTGTATGCAAGGCTTCATTTAAGCGGATTCCCATCGCGGTTTACAAATGAAAAATGGCACTTTGCGAATTGAAGTAAAAAATTGTTAAAATGATTCGCACTGGTAGGGAATCAAAGCGGCACCTTCCATTCCATGCTACTTATCCATGGTGCAAATAATATAACCTTGGCCTAGGCCTTATCGTCGCCAGACCATCTCTAGGGCGCACATCGAATTAAACATACATCTTTATCATAATACATGTGTTGTGTGCGTTGCAAGTCGTAACGATGTCGACTAATCGTCCTGCCATCTCTAGTCTGTAGATCGAACTAAACGTAGCTAGTCGTAGTTGCTGTCTGCATACACGAGTCAGCTATTTTAAACATGCTACAGATAGGGCTCAGTGATATTCTGAGACACTGCTGTGCTAATCGAATTATAGAATTGCTAATCAAATCATGTGTATCACAAATTTTGATTAGCAAATTTGCTAATCATTCAAAAATTCCTAGATCAAGCTTTGGTATGTGAATGGTTGATACTCAGCAAACCGGCCAACTTGTAAAAGCTACAATATCTTCACCTCATTTTCCAGTGGGGGCCATGTAAAGTCAAGTATGGCTTCAACTGTGGAGAAGGAGAACAGGGGAGACGTGTGGTATGTCCAGCAGGAGAGAGACTGGAGCAGGAATGTGAGGACAGATCACTGAAACCACCCACAAAACAGGACTGTGAGATTCCTTGCATTGGTAAGACATAGAGTAACTTACTACTGGTCAAACTAATCTCTTTCTGAGTGACCAATGGATGATATAAAGTATTGTAATATAGGACATTCCTCTAAAAGAGTGCAGCACCTGACGGGACAGCGTCCAAGACGTCCCGCACGTCAATCATGATGTTTTGAGGCGAGACGAAAAAAAATCAGATTGTTTCACGACGTCATGATCGCTGAAACAACCGGATTTTTTTTCGAGTCACGTCATGCGTTCAGAAATGACGTGCGGGACGTCATGACGCTGTCCCGTCAGGTGCTGCGCTCTTTTGGAGTGATAGAGTCTATTAAAAACTTCTCATTCTCACTCTCATCATGTTTTATGGGGCATGAAATAATAACAGGTATCTAAGGTGAAAGACATAGCTTCCTACCGGACTCGAACCCACGGACCCTCGCATAAGGCATCCATCACCAGCACTCGGGCAGCACGCGTTAATCCAAATCCTCATCTTTAAAAAAAAGATGGTTCAATGACCTCTGTTAAACGAGGCGTCCCTCACCCTGCGAGTAATCCAACCTCCAAACCTAAACAGTTTTATGTTATGCAAGGGGTCACATATAAAGGAGATACATGTACAATTAAAGGACATGAAATGATAACAGGTTTCTAAGGTGAAAGACATCGCTTCCTACCAGACTCCAACTCCAACNCATCAATCGCCAGCACTCAAGGCACTTCCTGTTTTAGGGCACAACTTGTCACGTGCTCGTCAGTCGTCTTTCTGTTTTCATAAGATGTTTCAATGCCTCAGTTTGATTTTCAGGTAACTGTGTCACAAGTCCGTGGTCAAGTTTCAGCCGCTGTAAATGCGACGGAGAGAACGTGACTGAAGGAACCATGTGGCGATCACGTCATGTGATTCGTGAGCCTGCCCCCAGCGGCAAAGACTGCGCTCAGTTGAACCAGACCCAGGCATGTCCCTGCCACACTTATACCCTTGTCAAGGGTGATTGGACTATCTGTCAGCCATATAACAAATCATCATGTGGTGCTGGTAAGTTGATTCAGTAACTAGATAAGAATTTTATCTGTATGGGGCCTCAGCTGTTTGTAGGACTCTCTCCCCATTTTGTCACCACGGGGCCGAACTGTGAGCTCTCGTTGGGACATAAAGCCTAGCGTACATCGGCCTTGCGACTGGAAGTAACAGAACCCAAAAGTCGCTATCGATATAGCGGTACCCGTTCCATGCACATCGGTTACGACAGGTCATTGCGGCAACAACTGGAACAATCCAGTCTTCAATCTGGAGCGCGCACATCGGACAGGCAATGGGTCTGAATGCTACATGGAAATTGTCGATGTCTTCCGATCGGACCACTCAGGAGTATTTTGTGGAATTATGTGACCAGGTGTGCTCCACAAACGAGGAAATTGATTGCCAGCGTGCATACATCAGAAGCAACTGAAGACGACTGGAAGCAACAAGTAGAACATGAGCAACTGGCCGGAACTAGCGGCAACGGTCGGAAATAGCATTGTTGGTGCGCGTACATCGGCCTGTTTGAGCATCTGATCAGTTGCTGCTGGTTCCAGGTAGTTGCCAACCTTTGCCGGAAACGCAATTGCCGTTAGTTTGTTGCAGTCGCAAGGCCGATGTACGCTAGGCTTAAAATGTAGAGTTCTCCATCTTATTCCATTCATTGTGAATACAAGTCACTAATATTCACATCACACAGTGCATATTACTTTTTATTGAAGAACTAGTTTTAGTCTCCACTGACTTCATTATTCTGAGAACTTTATTATGGTTTCCGATCATCAAGATCGGAAACCATATAGTAGTTGGTCGTGGTGTCTGTCCGTCCGTCTGTCTGTCCGTCTGTCTGTCTGTGTATCTGTCCGTCTGTGTGTCTGTCCGCCCTGTAACTCGGCTACTGCCACAGCTACAGCCCTGAAAGTAACTCACCCCAGGTAACTTGATCCTGGCTACACGATGAGCTCATTGTTACATGTCTCAGACATGTGGGTCATGGTGATATTGATATATCAAATGTTGATATTTTGCCCATCCCTTTCTGTTAAGCGCTGGTAACTTGGCTCCTAGACCAGTAACAGTTCTATTAAGTTCCATCCACATGTTCATGGATCAGGGCAACTTACTGGGATCATCAACTTTCATCTCCAGGGTCAGTATCACATTGATATTATCAAATTTGATATTTTGAGATATCTTAGGATCTCGTCCAGATAGCAACTACATTTTTGCCTTACCCCATCATAGTCACTCACGGATGTTATTGCAACTAATATTGTCCACATGGAGTTTGCAGGTCACATGATATTTACTGATATCATGGTGATATTCGATATGTAAATTTGATATTCTGAAATAACTCGACAGCTGGTGTAGGAGGAAGCATAAAACCTTTACCTCTAAGGGGTTATCACTTATGCTCTTTCAGATTATGCAATGACCTTGAGTGTTTGAGGTCAAGGTCAAGGTCAA
>NMRB01001297.1:113487-123706 GCA_002633025.1 Notospermus geniculatus
TCGGTCCGATGTCCCTCTCTTGTTGTTCTAGGTTTGCAAGAAAGACCCGTGGTTTGTCAACGTGATGACGGAAGGATCATGCCCATATCGTACTGTCCCAAGGTCCTGTTCAGCACCACTAAGAGCTGCCATGTGGCGTGTCCCATTGACTGTAAGGTTGGCGCGTTTGACCTCTGGTCTCCCTGTCAAGAATGTGCCAAAAACTACCAGACCAGGTCAAGGCCAATCATCGTCTATCCAAACCGTCACGGGCGGAGCTGCCCGGGGAATGACCAGCTAACACAGGTAGGGTTAGGTTTCAATATGTGACCCTCCACAGCAAAACCAGTCACATGTCGCTCTTAGCTTGGCAGGTTGAGACCAAATGTTTGTCACTTTCAGTATTGTCTGTCTATTGTGAAATCTGAAACAATCTATTTCTTCCATTCTCTTCTGGTGCCATCTTAGTTCGTTGAAGCTCACCTTCCGTCTTTGCGACATGCGACTGGTTTTACTGTGGTGGGTCACATATATGTCCTGATATGCAAATTCCCTCGAACCTGGACTCTTAAAGGAGCACAGCATGCAATCTCTGTTATTTTGACTGCCACCTAGCGGCAGCAGTACGAACTAAAAAAATGCCATTACAAAATGTACATAGTACATAGGGTACATGGGGTTGGAGAGTGGCGCACATGGCGATGGTGGCACCGGCTGCCGAGAAAAAGTTGCAATACCGGGTTCCTTTCACTCATCTGCCCCAGGTTTGAACAAACGACATCTTCTTTTGAAGTTTTCTAAAATCCGTGGAAATAAATTGGAAAAATTTGAAGAAACTTTCTTGTGATGGTTCAAAGAAACAACCTTTCTTCAAATATTTTTCAACCAGTACCATAGGATGTGAGAAAACTTTGACAGAAGATGCCGTCTGCTGGACTCTGGGAGCAGATGAGTAAGAAGTTGACTGTCTGACCCCTTAAAGCGGATTGTTCGCGTCTGTCCAAAGTGAACCAAAAATAATAAAACAACCCGTTTTATTCGTAACAACAGCTGGTAAATGCATTGCGGCGGCCGCTCCGGAAACTGTTCTGTGGAATCTTTGACTCGGCGCGAATAGTCCGCTTTAATTCATGTGAAAACACGAGGTTTGTGAACGTCAGCGATATGAATTCACTCTTTGTTTTTCAGAATCGTACCTGTAACTTTGAGCCCTGTAACCTCTATACCTATAACTGGTATCGAGGACCGTGGAGTGCGTGCAACATTGAAGGCAATGGTTGTGGGTTTGGAGAGCGCCATCGTGTGGTGGAGTGCCGGAGAAGCGACGACACTGTGGTCAAAAATATCCATTGCCTTCTGAAAGGTTCGTTTTCGGTTTCTGTATCCATAAAGGCAGGCCTTGCCGTTTGACGGGCGCGATTTTGCATGCACCTCGCAAACAATAGAAATTCTATTGTTTGCGAGGTGCATGCAAAATCGCACCCGTCAAACGGCAAGGCCTGTAAAGGGTGTTTAGCCTAATCAGCATACCGGTACAAATTCTGCATTACACAGGTTAAAGGCCTAGAAAACTATTGTTCTGCTTTCTGTATGCTGCCTGATCTCTGGTATTTACCCACAAGATGATCACACGCATCTATCTTTCCTGCGTCTCAGTGTGAGAGGACAAAAGAAAGTGTTGGACAAATTCTAGACAAGCCTGCCTGATCGTTCAACATTTCCTTTGTCCTCTTGGACATAGACGCAGGACAATTGGACGCGTGTGATTATCCTATAATCCTGCAAGTAAACGCCACTGGTGAAGTACCATACAGACATCAGACAATAGTTTTCTAGGCCTTTAACCTGTATAATGCAGAATTTGCACGCTGATTAGGCTAAATATCCAAAAAATAGAGTACAAAAGGCGACACACAAAATGATATAATAAAAGGAGTCGTCCTCCAGAAAGCTTGACTTGAAACAGTGCCAGCCTAAAGAAGACCCCGGTTGGGTCGATAATTTGCGAAATTTCTGGAGGACGACTCCTCTGATTAGGCTAAACACCATTTATGAATACAGCCCATCGTGATTACTGGTAGTCCTCAATCACATATTTGGACATTTCTGCAGTGCAACATATGTTTCTCTTTCAGCCATGAAGCATCACTTCAGTTTTGACACGACAGCGTTAGACCTGGACACCAGCCAACCCTGTGGCAACCCGTGTCCCATGGACTGCCAGGTCACCCCGTGGAGCAACTTCGGACCATGCTACAGAAACTGTTCCAGTTACAATACCCAAGGATTCAAGGTCCGAACACGGGCAATTGTGAAAGAAGCTGAGAGAGGTGGGCAGCCGTGTCCAACACAGTTGATCGATATACGGTATGTTTTTGATTATTTGCTGTCTGTTCCTTTTTAGCGTCCGTCTGAGTGGCGTCCATCTGTCTATCTGTGTGTGTGTGTCTGTTAAACTGGCACATTTTGCAACAGTTAGACCGAGGGCTTTGAAGCTTGGTGGAGTGATTGGCCCTAGAAAGGTCTCGAAACAGAATCAAAAATTTTTGCGACTTGACCTACATTATGCTCTCCAGGGGGCATTTCCCATAAAATAGAAAACCCACTAACTCGGCCCAGAGGCAATATGTGACCCTCCACCACAAAACCAGTCGGAAGTCGCACAAGAAATGAGCCTGAACGTACTGAGATGACACCAGGAGATAAAGAAAGAAATAGAATCACTCAGATTTCGCAATAGACATACAATTCTGAAATTGACAGATAATTTATTCCCAACCTGCCAACCTCAGAGCGACTTCCGATTGGTTTTGTGGTGGAGGGTCACATATATCAAACTGAAACTGATAGGATTTGTAGCTTAATTGTTTTTTTCACCTTCATGGGGGTCAGTTGTTCAGAATTTGTCTACCAGGGGGCGTAATTGCAGAAATAAAAAACTATTCGAATTTCCCGCTTGGAAGCATTGTGATGATGTCAGCATTCTATGTGTAGTTTTGATGACATCACAGACGACTTGCAGGAAACATGAACAGTCCTTGTGCATAGCTCATCACATGGTTCATGTGCAAGTTCTTGTTCTCTTATGTCTGTTCAGTTAGGCCCATCAAAATTAACTGAGCCTGACATATTTTTCGGTAGGAACTGTCATTTCAGAGTGAGAAAATAAAGCTATGATGTATGCTTAGAGCTATAGGCTAGTGGGCCTGTGCCTATTACGCCTAAAATCAACATTGTCAGCTGAGCGCATCGCCCGAGGGCGACTTGTTCTGAGATAATCCTGTTGTTAGCTCACCTCTGTGGAGGTGAGCTTCTCTCATGGTGTGTCGTCCGTCGTACGTCGTCGTCCGTCGTCGTCGTCCGTCGTCGTCGTCCGTCGTCCGTCGTCGTTAACAGGGGTGGCACGTTTCTAAACCGCTTGGGTTACAAACTTGAAATTTGGTGTACAGGTACCCTATGGTAAAAACTATCTCTGGACCGAAACTTAGCGCTGTTGCTTGTACACTCTGGCCTGTAGGGGGCGCTTTGTGAAAACCTTCTTTCGGCCGTATCTCCTGAACGCTGTTAGCTAGAACCACGAAACTTTTATGGTGGGTTCCTCTGGTGAGACTTCATCACATAAATCCCGGGTTTTTGATTTGACCTACTTTTCAAGGTCACAGAGGTCAAAGTTCAAAATTCACTGTTTGGTGGCACATTTCATTGCTATTTGACATAGAGTGTTGTGATTTGGGGTGAAGATATATCTAGGCACCCTGCACGAATGCACCAAATTTCAACCCGATCGGACTTCAAATATGGCCGCCAGGAAGCCATCTTGAAAAATGGACTTTGACCCACATTTTATAAATAGGAGTAGGTAGGATGTTTTAACGTTGTCAAAATATATATCTAGGTACCATAAAAATATATGGTAAATTTCAGTCAGATTCGACGTCAAATATGGCCGCCAGGGAGCCATCTTGAAAAATGGACTTCGACCCACACCTCATAAATAGTGGGAGCTAGGATGCTTTAACTGTGCCTAAATATGTGTCTTGGTACTGTCTACTTATATGCCAAATTTCGGTTCAATTGGAGTTCAACATGGCTGCCAAGCTGCCATCTTGAAAAATTGACTTTGGCCATATCTCATCGGTAGTAAATGTTACGATGTTTCAGTGTTGTCTAAATATCTATGCAAGTATAATCCTGTACATTCCTGCTGATATTTCAGTCCCAACGAACGTCACGTGTGGCCACCAGGTGGCCATCTTGAAAAATAGAATTTTTGACATCTGTGACCTAGACAGGAAAGCAGTTTGTTCACAAATACCACTTGTATTCATTGTATTCAGAAATTGTACTCCTTCCGGGTGCCATCACCTGAGTTTATGTCATTGACTGATAATACTGATCAGATCATAAAAATACTTCTTGGTTTGTTCAGCTTCATCTTATCTGTACTGATCCTTCAACATTCACCATGAGAGTCATAGTTTCACACTTAACCATGGAGACTTGGCACAGAGGTGAGCACAATGGCCCTGGCCATTTCATTTTCTTTCCTCCTTCAGGCGTTGCGGAGGAAATGAGATGTCATGTCCGTCCTTCCAGTGGATCGTGAACGACTGGCCCGGGGCCAGCACCAGGGGTATCTTCTGCGTCTCGCAGAGCGGTATAAGGGTCCACGGTGGATGTCCGGAGAGTAGGATCCCCCCTGCCAGACATGACTGCTCCCGTCCGTGTCCAATGTTCAGTGAATGTAGCCCGTTGAGTGGGACGTGTGAATGTAAACCAGGTTTTGAGGGTAAGTTGTTAGTTCTGTTTGGAAGTGTTACGTGCCTCTCCTTTCGACACCAGGAGGAACCATAAGCTATGTTTACACTGCCAAACATTTCGGTCCAGTTAAAAAAAAGTGAACTGTACTTGGACTGGACCAGGTCCACTTCATTTGTACCGTTTAGACTGCAGCGATGAGTCACTGCACAATGTCCCTGAAGCATCGCTCTCCATTCAGTGGAGGTAAGAAACTTGCGCGGAATGCATGCCGTGTTTTCCCGCAAGGACGAACTGCGCGCATGCGCAATACCGTCCCAGGTAAGTGGACTCGGTTCAGTTCGCCGTGCGTCAGGTTTACACAGCACATTTGGTCGGGGTCCCGTACTCAGTCCGGACCGAGACCACGTACTTCTGCAGGTCTCGGTACGGTTCACTTGTGGTCCAGACCAGGCAGGTTTACACTGCCACTTTTTTGCCGTACTGTACTCGGTCCGGTCTGAGTTCACTTGATTTTTGGCAGTGTAGATGCAGCTGTACTGACCGCTGATATTTCAATCTGATTTCCACAGGTGATGGTAAGATGTGTTTCCCTGTCCAAGGATGCCAGACCAACAAACATTGTCCTGTCAGCCAGAGCTACTGTGATCTAAACCAGGCTGAGTGCATCTGTGAGAATGGGAAACTTCCCTACCGGGGTGAGTGTGTGAGGCCCATGTCTGTCACATGTGGTTAAGAATCTAAGAGGCTAAGGCCCGGTTGCACCAGTCATACTTAAACCCCCACCTGGGCTATAAAAGGCAGAGAAAAATAGGTCACCAGTCATTTCCTGCCTGAGCACCACAGCGAGAGGTTCTCCTAGTGCATCATGTCATGCATTATGGTACTATGCATTACAAGCTACCTGGATGAGTCATCACTTGAACCCAGGGCTCGAGATGTGGGGGTTTAAGGTTGACTTTGTGCTCAAGCTAACCTCAAAGTCGTTCTCAACCTCAGATTGTAATGACAAATCATATTACATGTACTTACTTGAGGTCAACCTCAAACTTAACTTTGAGCATAGCGCGTGCAACCGGGCCTAAGAATCTTGTAACGGCATTCTACAACAGATTTTATCCAATCTTTTCTGTTTTCAATTCCTTCCAAACTGTGTTTTTCTTTTCCACTGATCTGTTGTAGCTTCTGTCTTTGTCAACTTGTCCTCTGAAAAAACCAAGTTATCTTTGTTTCTAGGTCTAACATGTAACTACACTTGGGCGATGCAGTCTGATGTAAACACCAACCCAGAGGATGTGGAGGATTTGGTTTGGATCTGTCTCGGTGTTAGCGTCGTGTTAGCATTGATGCTGATTATCCTGGCCAGTGTCTATTGTTGGAGGTGAGGTTGAACGTCAGAATAACAGGGGTTTAGATAATGTGCGTATTTGCGTAAAATGTAAGAAATCAAACGCTGCGTAAAATGTAAGAAATCAAACGCTGTCGTATTAGACACGAGTAAAGTGTCGTGGTGGACACACCCAGCCAATCAGAGCGCATCCGCCATGACACTTTATTCATGTGTAAGATAACAACGTTCTTTTATTGACCTCCAATGCGCTTGGCTGAGAAAGTGCTAGTGCCTGGCCGGTGTAAGTAATCGAACACGCTAATCATGTTTTACTTCCAGGCGGAAGAAACAAAAGCGGAGTGAGCTGGCGATACATCGTATGGTATCGAATAACCTTGACATTCCCAAGAAGGTCACCAATGAATACGTTCCGATTCACTCCCTGGTGAGAAAGAACGCAGATCTGGCAGAGATGAATATTACCGTGAATCCGTGTGTACGGAGGTAAGGGGTATCCCATCGTTGTGCGGAATTCAGTTTTTATGGCATTTGTCACTGGATTAGTTGGCGTCTGCCCTTCAGGTTCCTCACTTTGTTGGGGCAGAAATGACAGAATCATAATTGGAGGTTTACCCTTCCATCATTGGCAGGGGTTTAGGTAACCTGCATATTTGCGTAAATACGCAAATCTTGTTGGAAATGTTAGTGAAAAACGCAAGTGAAATCTTGCACAAGATGTAACATACGCATGCCAAAAAAGCCCCAGATGCGGACTGTACGCACTATGATACTTCATGATCCGTCAAATACGCAAGAAATTGAAAACTGTCTATTTAAAAGCGTGAGTAAAGTTCCACAGTCAGCATGCAAAACGCAATGAGATTGCCGCCATTTGCAATACAGGCGTGATGTCAGAATCTTTCCAGGTCTCACTACACAGTTTTGGTGAGGTCTCGCTACACAGTTATGGCGTATCCTGCTCTGGTAGCGCCGGACATGTGTAAAATATGCCACTTTAAAGGGGCTATGAGAGTAGTGTACACACTCACTAAATACAACATGAGTAAAGTATTCCTGGCTTTAAAAAAAATTATCTAAAACCCTGCATTGGTCCAGTACATGTGAACATATCCCAATTTCTTCAATACATGTATCTCTAAAGCTCAATTAAAACTGCTATTATTTCAGCTACCTGCAACCAGCGTACAAGATCCGGCCACGCCCTGGCGTCTCCTCATCCAACTTCTTCCTTCACGTCAACACGGACGAACTCGACGATGACGTCTTCACGGACAACCCGGCCGAGATCTTCATGGATCCGCGCCATAACCTCGAAGATGACGTCTTCTGCGACTCGTCGCTGGGGAGCCAAAAGTCAAATTCGCAACCGACGACCCTGATGGGTAGTGATTCGTCAAAGGCAAAGTCGAGCGTTTCAAATCACGCCCGGATCGGGAGCGATTCGTCAAAAGGAACGGATATTTATAGTTCGTTACGGAAAGCAAAGAAAGTTACTCCACCCGTTCCACCGTCGCGCGGCTCTGATAGCAGCGCCGGTCCGCCGGCCTGTACCTTGGGGCGTAAACGGTTCATCCTCAGCAGCAGCGAGCGCGAAGACATGGAGGCGATGGAAAGAGTAAAACCGGGCTCGCAGTCGGAGGTTTTGCCGGATTTCAGCGATTCGGGATCCAACGAAGACCCGTTGGAGCCTTTAGAATTGGGCGAATCGTATCTCCAGTTTGTCCAAAAGCGGACTCCGAACCAAGCGTGTGCTCAGGCGTCCCCGCCGAAATGTTCAACGCCGGATAAAGGCAAAGGGTACTTTATGAAAAGGAATGAGGAATGTCCGGCTCCGCCGAGCTCACCCGCCGCGGTGGATGGGAATCTTTCCACCATACTTCAGACACCCGATGCGTCGTACTTTTTTATGAACGACAGCAGCACGGGATGAGGATTGCCGGGATCACAGCTGAGGACGGACAACATCCGTATTGACATGGAGGAATTTGACAGCTCTAGAGAATAAGACAAGTGTTCCATAGTTTTGGAAGTTAGTATGAGAAATATAAATGCTGGCATTAACCGGTTTTTAGCTCACTGGGGTGAGCTATTACGATGGTGCAGCGTCCGTCGTCCGTCGTCGTCGTCCGTCGTCGTCGTCGTCGTCGTTGTCCGTTAGCAGGGCACGTTTCGTAACCGCTGGAGCTATTGATCTGAAACTTGGTACATATATACCCCTAGGTCAGATGACCCACGACACCAGTTTTCGGTCCGATTCGACTCTCAGTTTGGCCACCAGGTGGCGGAAACCAAAAACACAAAAAGTACAATAACTCCTGAACTAATGACTAGATCATCTTCAAATTTTTATCATAGGTGTAGCTAATAAGGATACATAACATATATAACGGGTTTTTGATTTGACCTACTTTTCAAGGTCACAGAGGTCAAAGTTCGACAAAAGTGACGAACCTGCCACAGTTTGTCATTATTTCACCGAGCAACTTCATATCTTGCATAAACATGCATTGGAGGGGTACCTTAAAAAATACCAAGTTTCGGCCCGATTCGACATCCAATATGGCCGCCAGGTGGCGTAACCTGAAAATCAAGTAAGTGCTATTACTCAGGAACGGCTTGACGCAGAGTGCTCAAATTTGATATTTACCTCCATCTAGATGACCTTTACATGCATGTCAAATTTCGGCCTGATTTGACTTCAAACATGGCCACCAGGTGGCGTAACCCAAAAATCATCAAAGTGCTGTAACTCAGGAATGCCTTAACCCAAAGCGCTCCAATGTGCTATGTGGCCCCCTGCAGATGACCTTTATGTCCATGTGAAGTTTCGGCCCGATCGGACATCCAATATGGCCGCCAGGTGGCGTAACTCGAAAATCATCAAAGTGCTGTAACTCAGGAACGAGTTGACCCAAAGCGCTCCAATGTGCTATGTGGTCCCCTGCAGATGACCTTTATGTGCATGTGAAGTTGCAGCCCGATCGGACATCTAATATGGCCGCCAGGTGGCATAACCCAAAAATCATCAAAGTCTTTGCTAGGAATGACTTGACCCAGATTCGTCATAACTGATATGTACCTCCCTCTGTCATTAGACTGTTATGTCCAACCCAGTGAGCACATGGTCCATGGACCATTTCATTAAGGACCCAGCATTAACCGGTTTTTAAGGACCCAGGTAAGTATGAGTTGTCCCGCAGTTCATTTTCCAACATGTCCAAGACGTTTGTTCGGGAAACTTCTGGCTAAGCGAGGTTTAGCACCTTTCCGACTCCGGCTTCAACTACAGAATGAATTGCAGTCCGCTGTAGACATCCTTGATAAAAACGATTTGATAGACGTTTGCAAATCGTAAAATGCCATAACTTTTTGGCAGAATAAATTTGACTCGTAATCGGAAGTGCACAAAAATCGCAAATATTATTGTCGTGTTTCAGGTCGTAACGAGTAGGAGTACGACTTCAATATTCATTATTTATCCGCACTTCTGATTTATAAGGCCAAATTTTTCTGCCTTCAATTTATGGTGTTTGACGAATCGTTTTTATCAAGGATGTCCGTAGCGGACTGCAATTCATTCTCGTAGTTGAAGTCGGAGTCGGAAAGGTGCGAAACCTCGCTTTTATTTAGTTGATGACAACCTATTGTGAGTTGCTTTTTTACGTAGATTGAGCAAGGTACAATGGAAGGAGATTTTTGTATTGAAGCTTTTTTGGAACATGTACATATCTGTAACTATTTAAATAAGGTGCACTTTTTTAACGTTGACTTTCATATCAAAATACGTATTGAGATTGTTAATGATTTTATCATGAGATAGGGTAGGGTAGGATATTTACGGTTCAAGATTGTGGTTAAGTTATGACTTCAGGTTTGGCGGTTTTGACTCTGTTACTGTTAAAGATTAATATGGCGAGTATTTCATCTATAGGAGATCATGAATTTGTCCAGTGTTGTTTACCTGTTTTCACAACAGGGTAGGACGGTTAAATGTTGATCAGTTTTGGCATTTCGATTGTTTTCGAACTTGGAGTGCAATTCAAGGTCACACACTGCACCATAGTCCCAATTTTGTAGCCACAGAAATCAAAAACACTCTTGTGTTGTATCTGGATATCTCTGGGATTTTTC
>NMRB01001297.1:126902-162425 GCA_002633025.1 Notospermus geniculatus
TACAGTACTGCCTGAAAGAAACCTCTCATGCGCCCTAGGATTTTCCTAGGGCGCCTGCGGGCGATCCTAGGGCGTTCCGCGGGCGTTTTTAAAAACGCCCGCAGTGCGCCCGAGAAGCGCCCGCGGAGCGGCCGAGGATCGCCCGCAGTGCGACCGTGAAACTCCCGAACGCATCCGAAATGCGCCCGGAGTCCAACAGACACGCGCCCGAAACAGCATGGTAATTAGCGGCGAACATCAAATGAACAGAATTCTTTCAGTGTTACCGACAGCGGTCGGTCCGTGACAGGCCGGCAGGGCTGCCAACCCGTACGGGATACGCGTAGGCCTATTTGATACGGGAATAACATCGTCGATACGGCAGTACGATTTGCAGTGCTCAGATACGGGATAAATTGCTTCCAAAATACGCTGCAAAAAACCTGCCAAAATACGATTCCAAATCCATGAAGCTGTGAATAATCAAAAATCTTTTCAATCATTTGGTTTTTATTCATTTTAACCACAATCCAATTCCCTATTGCATCCAGGCCCTACCCTGCGTTGTCCCGGGAGCGAAATTCATTCCGTCGGTAAAGTCACATAGGCCTATGTCTCACGAAAGGCTTCGAAAATTTCAAATAAAACAGGAATTTTCTCCTTCAAAGTATCCAATTCAAGAAGAAAAAATTAGCACGGCCGAAGTTACATCATGTAGACGACGCAGTATTATACTATAGTGGGACCACCATCCCTATTACACTGGATGGTGACCGAGAGTGATTGACAGGCGTTGCTGGGCAACTGCATGTATGATAATGATGATACTGGTGAATGCAGTGCCTGATGCATGCACACTGTTGGGACATGCGGGATGCTGCTGTGTTCATGATGCTGTGGTAGGTACGGGGACGATGAGTTTGAAACTGACTGCGATGTTTTTGACGAACATGTCGGGAAAGTTTTAGAATTCTGGGTAGGCCTACTGCTTGTTGGCAGCGCGTTGTTCATCGAAGACGGAAGCCGGCGGCGGCATTTAGGCCTACTTTGATGTCATGTTGATGTAATTAACGCCCGAAGTACGGCCGCAGCGCGACCGAGGAGCGCCCGAGCTGCGACCGAGGAACGACCGCAATGCGTCCGCGGGACGCCCGCAGTGCGCCCTCGGAAAGAAACGGGCGATCCTAGGACGTTCCTAGGGCGGTTTTGCGGGCGTCCGAGGGCGCATGAGAGGTTTCTTTCAGGCAGTACTGTACGTGCAGCACTCCAATTTAGCGAATTTTTTTGGGAACTGGCTAAAAAATTGGCTAACTCACTAACTCAGGGTGTCTACAAGTCTTAAAAAGTCGTAAATTTGCAACTTCCATTTTCAAGGCCTTAAAAAGTCTTAAATTTGCAACTTCCATTTTCAAGGCCTTAAAAAGTCTTAAATTTGAAAATTTTTGTGAGGTCTTAAAAGGTCTTAATTTTGATTTCAAGACAATTTTGGAAAAAAGTTATCAGTGTCTTTTCTACCGATGCTTGTGTAGGCCTAGGTTTTATTTGGGTCAGCCTGCATTCAACTGAATACCTGTGCCAAATTAAACAGACAATGGGAAAAGATGAAAATAAGCCTTCCGCTTCACTGCCTGGCATCGTCCAGGGGATCTCTTTTGGTGCTTCATTTAGAAGAAATTAGGTCTTAAATTTTGCCGATACGTGGCCTTAAAAAGTCTGAAAAAGGTCTTAAATTTGGTGCTCCATGGGCTGTAGACACCCTGTTAACTATATAAACCTGAAACATGGCACCTTGAGTTCATATCCACGTTATTTTTGACTGGAGAACGTATTATTTGGCTAAAGTTTTTGGGAAAAGATGTTCTGTCGAGTAATCATCATATCAAGTTGTTAGATATACATCGATCAGCTTTTTACAGGTGGACTTATCATATCATACATGTAGTTTACTGTATTCCCTTGAAGCCAAAACGTTCAACTCGCTCAGGGGCGTAGCTGGGGGGCCTCAGGGGTGTAGCCNGGGGGGGGGGGGGGGGGGCAAATTGGACACAGCAAAGAAAAAAGGTCAAAACAATTTTTCCTCTAAAAGGTCTTTTTCCCTCTTCAAGCCGAGTTATTGCGTCAGATGTGGGGAAAATGTATCTCAGAGGATGTAGATTTTCAATTTTTTATGGGGGAGTACCCCCAGACCCCCCTCTGACTTCACTCGTCAGACTCAATCAATTTTGCCCCCTAGGCCATAAAAGCTAGCTACGCCCGTGCGCTGTACATTGCCATTCAATGAACTTCACGAACTAAAGTGTTTTTCTAGCATATTTTCGAGCCCCTTAAAACATTTTTGGCACAATCATCCTGTGGTAATTGTGATAGTGACTGACTTGATCAAATTTTGGAAGCATCCTTTTGTAATTTGTATACATTTGTGCTTGTACAAGGTTGTTGTACTATATAAAATAGCATCTAATGCACGCATGCTCCACTGTTCACCTCAACTTTGTCCAACTTTGTTTTTTGGAGAAGTGTAGTGCACGATGGGTAAGGGACAACATCAAGTGAAGTGAATCCAAGCCAAACTATCCATTGAGCTAGAAGAAACGTGAGGGACGTCAAAGTCGTTCAGTTCACGACTGTTAGAAGTCAATGCTTGCAGTGGAAAAGGTCTGGAACGAAATTTGATTGGTTGGAGCCCTAATTTGGAATATAATAGGAATTCCCTTAAAAATTAAGCCATGCACGTCGACATGGTCGAGGCCTACAAAAGGAAACCACAGTAACGAGACGCGTGCACGTACAATACAACTACTGGTTCCTACCAAATATGGCAAACAATGGTTTGAATACAAAGAAGTTAACATATTATTTTGGGCGAAAGGATTTTGTAAAATCTCCGACAGCGACCGGCTGAACGACAATGTTTATATGCAGCGGGAATTCCCTTCTTCATGATAACGTTATTATTTTTCCGCGATCTTATTCCAAGATTCAATGAATTGCATCGACTCTCATGCGACTAGCATGCGTCAGCTAAAATGCCGGAATTTTGTGCCGAAGGTTGCGTTTTTGTCAGCTGAATATTATAAAAATCAAGATAATGTCAACGTCTTGCAATAGATATACATGTTTAGAACAATTTGAGCATAGGCCAGACCCAAAAATATGCCTGTTTGCCGTAACCCGACCGACCCTACGTAAATGGTACCGACCCAAAACTTTTTATAGGGGTAACAGCCAATATGTTTTTTTTTATGCCCCAAAGGACCCGATTTGCCGACCGGCAATGACGAAGTATGCCGACCTAAAACTTTTTACACTTCAAAACTGAATGCCAATGCGTCATAAACCCCAAAAGACATTGTTTTTTAAACACTAGTATATTTTTATTTTATTTTGCGGAAATTGCTAATTTTTTTCCACCTCCAACTAAAAAAATAAAAATATATGCCTACCTACCTACCCAAGCTATTAGGGCAGGGTAGGGTTACAGCAAACAGACATATTTTTGGGTCTGGCCATATTGGTAATCTGAAGTTCGATCTGACGACTTCAAAAAATGCCTTTGAAAGTGTGATAAATTCACAGTAGAGGCCTCCTGCGCATGTCCAGATTGACTATTTCCGGTCTTCAATAATATTCTATTGGCTCTGCCGTGGAGGTAGGCGTCGACTGAGCTGATTTAGCTACGTCACCGTACTATTTTTAGGAGGGCTTTCTCCATGTTGTGGCCGTTCTCCGAAAGGTGACGCCTCTATAGCAAATTCCCTTCCTAACAGTCGTGAGTTGGGTACCAGTAATGTAATCAACTTTGATTGACTTGGCCCTGGCATTCGGGAGTTTTCGTGTCGGGCACCAGAAAATCTGTGTGGCAGTCTAGGAAAACCCGGCGGATGTCGCATTTGAGGAAAGTGTTAACAGGTTAACAGTACAGGGTTCCTGCAAGGTCTTAAAAAGTCTTAAATTTGGCACTTCCATTTTCAAGGCCTTAAAAAGTCTTAAATTTGATAATTTCTGTGGGAAGGTCTTAAAAAGGTCTTAAATTTCATATCAAGGCAGTTGTAAAAAATTGGCAGGAGATGTCAGGAATTCGCATCTCCGGGCTTCTTAAAATCAAAATTTTTCTGGGGAAGGGCCCCCAGACCCCCCGCCCAAGTAGCCTACCCACTTTCTTGGCCGTGTCGAACCCTGTCATTTTTCCCTTGCGGAAACCCTTCCAGGGATGTTCGGGGGCTTCATTTAGAAGAAAATAGGTCTTAAATTTTGCCGCTACTTGGTCTTAAAAAGTCTTAAAAAGGTCTTAAATTTGGTGCTCCACAGGCTGCAGGAACCCTGCAGTAGTAGATCAATGCACCTGTGCATTGATCTACTGCTGTTTACCTGTTACGTAGTACAGGTCAGCTATTGAAATGTGATCAACAAGGGCTGTCAGATTGCCTGTAGGCAATCTGACAGCCCTTGTTGATCATTCAGCGACATCCGCCGGATTTTCCTAGTCCGCCACACATCTTGCTCTCCCGTGTTGGAAATCGCCGATTCCAGGCTTCTGAAAACGATGTTGACAAAACTTACCAACCTGTAGTTGTTTCCCAGCTGTACAGTCCACATTTTGTACTGTTAAAATTGTATACAAACCATGTACGGTATTTATAACACAGTTTGGAGATGTATTAGATACATACATGTATGTTTGATATGTAGTTATAGTTAACTGTTGACGTCCTGAGAAATAGTTAAGCATTAAGACTACTGTGATGAACTCAAGGCTTGGAACTTAACTTTCAACTTCGAGGTAGTTTTGTGGATTCAGATACTGTAAACCGTGAAATTTTCACGTGCATTTTATTTTCGCGCTCGTGGGTCAAAACGCGAACATAAATCGCGCGAAAATCATTGGTTCTTGAGGTTTTATGAAGCTGAAGGGTTCCAATCACGAAAAATTATTCTTCGCGAATTTGTAGACCCCAAAAATCGCGAACATTTAGTGCTGTGAAAATTTCACGGTTTACAGAAAGTCCAACTCTAAGTTCACCTCAGTTATATAGTGCACGTTTGTTATAATGAATCATCCATATTTGTATTTTCATCACTATTTTTCATAGTGTTTTGTCCGAGTATTTGTGATATAGTGGTCTTCCTTTACCAATCAGACACTCTGTTGTATGCATACACGTCAAATTACAATCGACGATATCACTCCAAAAGAGTGCAGCACCTGACGTGTCAGCGTCATGATGTCCCGCACGTCATTTCTGAACGCCATGACGTGACTCGAAAAAAATCCAGTTGTTTCAGCGATCATGACGTTGGGGAAACAACTTGATTTTTTTTCGTCTCACCTCAAGACATCATAAAATGACGTGCGGGACATCATGACGCTGACCCGTCAGGTGCTGCGCTCGTTTGGAGTGATACTGATAGGCTGGGTCATTAGCCGATACCCTTTTCCGTGTGGACTACATATGAGGATGGCCGACCTTTTGTGAATGCGCATGAAAAAGTTGTTCATTTTTGGCATTGATTCTTTCTTCTATTCAGATTCTGGTGTGTTTTTGACCCTTTCTAAATTATTCTAAGTTTTGCTTATTTCGGTAAATATTTTCTTTATTCATATCTATTGTGATTTGATATTTAAGGTATTTACATTTACTGTATAGGAAGTGTTTACAGAACATTTCAGAAACAATATCCCCTGAACAATAGAATACTACTGTTCATTCCAAATCCCCGTGGCGCGAGGTTTATCAACGATAGCTCCGCAACGCCTGGGCTGATTTTGATGAAACATACGTCAATCGACTTGTCTTTCTTGGCGGTACAGCCATCATCACTGTCATTTTCCCGAAAAACGTGACAGAAAACCGTTGTTTCACAAATCACCGTTTGTGTTTACGGCCGAAATGGCGGCCATTTTGAAATGACGCAATGCATCGCGCACATGTAAACTGCACTGAACAGCATCGCGAAATGAAATGGGTTTTGAGAAAGGGATCCGTTATGCAGGCCTTACGCGAAAAATGAAGATAGCAGAAAGATACCGGCAAGAAAGACAAGTTAATTGATGTATGGTATGTTGAATTTGACCCAGCCGTTGCGGAGATATCGGCCGAAAACCTCGCGCCACTGGCATTTGGAATGAACATTAGTTGAGTTCAGTTGAGGGGATGTTTCTTCTCAGATTCTCTGATTCAATTTGGACTCCAGGTGGCACTGATACTTGTTCTTGTTGATTTATCTCGTTCAATTTCACACGTCTTCGATCTTCCACATCTAATTCAGGCATTACAAAGATATGTTTTCTTGAAATTCTTTCAACAATTATCAGTCAGGATAAAATTTCATTTTCACACCAGATTGTTATTCTTGTGATAAGTTTTCCTGTGCGAAAATTGTTCTTCCAAACAGGTATACGTATAATTATACGAATAAGTAAAATTCACCCTAAAGCCGATGACGGACTGGCGCATACGCGGTGCGTCATGCGGGCGTTCCACCAATCAGATTCTTTGGTAGGTGTTTCGGTCCGTGTTATCACCTCCCTGATTGGTTGCACGCTTTCCCGACGCGTTGCTTACGCGCCAGTCTGTCACCGCCTTAACTTCAACATGGGCAAAGTGCCAGGCCTGTGCAACAGACACCATAAAGTGAACACAATGATTGAATCACAAACCACAATTCACAATGTTTACAGTTGACTGAGCACGATCTTGGAATGTTTTCTATAGGCTGTTTAAGTTACCCTAACGTCATTAGGTAACTGCGACATGAATCAATATTTACCACCGACTTGTGCACATTTCCAAGCTTGGCACTTTGCCCATATTGAAGTTAAGGTGAATTATACTTTACCGCTTCATTGCTTTTGGCGCGTTGCTCTCTGAATCTAGTAGGACCAAACTTGGGGGGCCAGGAATGGGGTTCACAATGGAAGAAGCTTTGGGGGCCAGGAATCGGGTGCACAGTAGGACAAGACTTGAGGGGTTAGGAAGTGTTCAAAACAATATTTGCACTATTATGACGGTCACGGTAATAAGTGTGCACAAATTATCACATCATCAAATTTTGTTCATATCCATTGATCTCAATATTATAATTGTGTTTCATGTAACGGTAGTTTTTCTGTATGCATAATTTTTAGCATATAAGGTATAATCTTTTGTATAAATTTGATTTTTATCCTCAAGTTCACAGAACTGTAATTCTATACACTTCAGTCACATGTAGCACTAGGATAAATTAAAGGGGAACAGCTCTGATGTTTTTGTTTACCTGGGGCCTGTTTCATAAAGTGACTTCAAGCTAATGCTACCATTAACTCAATGCATTTTCCATTTGGTTAAAGGTAGCTTTAGCTTTAAAGTCGCTTTATGAAACAGGCCTCGGTTCTATATCATTTCATTTGCTGTTGAAAGGGTGATTACAATCCACTGCTCCTTGGAACTTCAATTTCAATCATGATAAAACAGTCTTGCATTAGCCCGTTAACTGTGTAATTTTTTTAGTTCTAATTTTTCTTTCTTAAAAAAAAATTTGCCAAAAAAGTATTTGACACACAGATTCCAGACGTGATATAACGTCCTGTACACACTGTGACGTGCCATTTCCTTGCAAGGCGTACTATTAGGCCTTACGTAAGCAACGATCCTCGGGTGTTTTCAGGGACTCCCTGGATTTCGTAATGACGTCCCACCCAGGTAACGGGTTAGAACACCGGTAGTTGTTTTTTTTGGCAGGAGTTGCAAAAAATCGGCATTGAAATCACCCATTGTCAATCAATGACCCTTGTTCATATCACGTTCAGCCAACTCTTTATATTGGTGCTTTATGAGAACAAAAAGAGTGAGGTTTAGAGTACATCTGTTAAAGTAAGTGTACCGGTAATGTCTCGTTATTCTTGTGATGTTAAACAATGCAACCCGATTCTGCATCCTGAGAACATCAGGGGTCTTAGCGCTGGCTCCCTTCATCACCGCACACAAACCCTGAGGACATTCACCTGATTTGCTGGGGTGTTTGGCACCTGAGAAAAAGCGCCCAATCAGTGAATGCCATTCCGAATCGCCTTAAGATGACAGGCGTTACACGTAGATTTTATTGTAGTGTCACGCACAACATACCGGTAGTGCTGAACTACCTCAACTTCCCCAACTCAACCTAACAAGAGATCAGTTACATGTATATAATGGCGTATAATATATGGTGTTCCGCAGCCAAGCTGCTGACATGGATATTTCAACCTAAGTTCAGTTCAGCCTATCCTACATGCATCGCACAGAATGTATATCATTTTCAGCCAAGTCACGAAATAGAATACACTGTGGGAGTTTATTTCATGTTGACCTGTTGGGTCAGCTTTGTTCAAACCTGTGTAGTTTATATGTATCAATTACCGGCCTACTTGGGATGAGGTGGTGGGGTGATGAACATTTGCTGTAATGGCATCGAGTGGCTTTGATACTCCACCGATTCCAGCAGATGTCCTCAGGGGTTTGTGTGCGGTGACGAAGGGAGCGAACAGTAAGAACCCCTGATGTTCTCAGGCTGCGATCCTCTGTTGAACATTCCCCCGAGATCATGCCATGTGTCCGTGTATCATCTTCTACAGCTTTTTGTACGGTAACCCAAAATAAAGATTATAGTTTCAGGTAAACATTGTGATATATCATGTGTTGATTCGTGGATTGTGAGGCTTTGACCAGACGTGCCAGACAGCGGGCTAAAACTTGTCTCCATCCACGGATGTCCAGTGTTTTCGCCAGAGAGGGGATGTCCCCCCTTAAAAAGAATTCTGTCAAATTTTCTCTATCTCCCCCTCAAAAAAATTTCTTGCAGAAACACAGCTGTCATTTATCACCTTTCCTCCAGCTGAGGGATTTAATGTCATCAGTTGTGGAATAAGGACAACAGGAATGTTAAGAAACTTTTTTATTTCGTTGAAACAAAACAGAACAATATCCAATACTAGTAGTTACAAACAAACAGACATCTTTTAGCCCTTCCTGTGCTGGTACATGGTAACAGTCAAAAGATAAAAGATGAGATAGTAGGTCTAAATCAATGTTGTATTTTTAGCGCTGATACTTCGTTTCATTCTTAAGGCGCTGCTCCACGTGACAGTTTTGTATCGAAAGTTTGCTGTCAGATAGTACGTTATTGCTGTCAGACAGCAATAATTGCTGTCATACAGTCACTAGCTGAACAACTTCCACAGGATAGTCTTTGGAGAGTTACTATCTGACAGCAAACTTTTGACAGAAATTTGTCACGTGGAGCAGAGCCTTTAGTTGTGCCAGGCTTTCTGTCGTCTTTTGTATTTTCATCACCATTTCATATGTGACCCTCCACAGCAAAACCAGTCGCATGTTGCTCTTACCTTGGCAGGTTGAGACCAAATGTTTGTTAGTTTCAATATTGTCTGTCTGTTATCAAATCTGACAGAATCTATTTCTTCCATTCTCTCCTGGTGTCATCTTAGGTCGTTGTGGCTCGCCTTTCGAGCGACATGCGACTGGTTTTGCTGTGGAGGGTCACATATTGTTCTACTCCATAATCCCATGTCATCTCTTTCTACAAAGTACAAATGAATGTCCTCCTCCACAGCCTATGGTAAGCACGTCATAGTCCTTGAACATGCTAATCACCTCCGGCTTGAGAATGTTTTCCTCGTCTCCAGAGCCACAGATACCGTGTTCATTCCATCCCCATGAAACAACTGAACTGGTTTCTGCAAACATAAAGTCACTATACATGTACCGGTATGTCTTTTTCAGAACTTACATGTAAGGTAAATGTGCTTTGAGCAAGAAATGGAACTGACTGGGTAACCTATTATAAGCTGTACTTCCACCTACGGTATTCTAAAACCCCGTGTTTTTTCGAGACCTGTGTCTTCGCTGTGTGTCGAAAAACCTGGCAAGCGATTCCACCTAAAAAATCTACCTGGTGTTTGGTTTATAAACCCGGCGACAAGTGCCGCTGTAGGCGGCAACTCTCCACTCCAGTGTTAATTCCTGTTGGGAAATCTACTGCGCCATCTGTCGCCGGGTCTCAAAACCAGTGATTGCCGTGTCTATTCTGCTTCCACCTGTCAGAAAAACCCGTGTTTAAATTAGCCCCATGGAGCTCGATGGGGCTAATAGACCACAGGGGCTTGGGATTTCGCGTTTGCACCGAGTCGAGGCGCGAGTGAGATTTGCATCGAGTCTAGGTTCGTCACGTCGAGTGCAGAATCGGTGCAAATGCGAAATCCCAAGCCCCTGTGAATAGACACGGGTTTTTCAGACACGGGTCTATTTCAACACGGAAATTCAAAGGCAGAAGTGCAAAAAACACGGGGATTTAATTGGTGGAAGTACAGCTACTAAATGCTCTTCTTACCAGTGACGGCTAAGTTATGTTCTGATCCGCAGCATAATTGCGTCGCATTCAGACCAGGAATACGGCTTGGTTTCGGGTCACAGTTATTGGCGACAGGGCGTCCCAGTTGACCGTAATCAGCTCTGCCCCATGAATATACGGATTTGTCGTCTGAAAGCAAGTCAGAATCCTCCGTGTTCAGAGTCTGAGAGTTATGGTGTACTGGTCCCAAAGAGGAGCTACACTTTCACACTACAAAGAATGGCCTGTCACGCCAAATAAGCCGCGTTCACATCTAGACCGATCCAAGACCGAATTCCCCAGTTCGCATTCGGGAATGCGCATTGGCTACGCCAGTATAGCTTGAGGCGCGTTCATACTACAAAGTTTTTAATGCGATCTCAGGCTGGTCTGTCGAGTTTGCTTCTTGTAGCGATCTCAGGCCGATTCAGCTACCCTAGGTCGGTCTAGACATGTGTCTGTCTGAACAGTTTGGAGCGATCCAGTCAGCGCGGTGACACTACACACCAAACTGTAAACCGGATCGGCCTGAGATCGTTACAAGAAGCGGACTCAATAGACTGCCCCGAGATCGCATTTCAAAACTTTGTAGTCTGAACGGTTAATGCACACTAACTGTTTAGGCTGGTCTCAGATCGCTTTAAAGTGCTAATGTGAACGTGCCTATAGAAGTCTCTTCCATTGGGGAGCCTGATGGCCTAGTGGTTATCACATCTGCTTAGCAAGCGGCACTTCCCTAGTTGAAATCCAGCCCGGGCCATATGGGATTTCATTCCCGGCTCTTCAGTCCGTTGCATGGGACAGCGAGCCATGGTGCCTTGTACCTTGTGTCTTTATAAGGGCAAGTAAAAGACCCCATCCAAGTGAGGAACATGAGTAGCTTGTGATGGCCTCTTCCGTACTTACCAGGGCCAATGATGCTATAGCGTCGGCCCTGATGGAAAAATGAAATACTCGCTTTGCGTCTCTTCCATGAGGTACGCAAACATGCTCGACCAAATTGTTCCTTTACCTGTTAAAGCTAGAAAGTGTGTCCATCCACTGAAAAGTTTCACAACCCTGTTCCCATCAAATCTAGCTTTTTGGATAAGAAGTGGACTATTATGTTGGATGGGGTCACCGGCTGTCTGGGCACCCTGCCCATATTTGTTACATCCCCAGAAAATGACTTCACCACACTCTGAAAAGAATGGTTACAAGAATGAAAACTTCAACATCCATCCATTGGTCTGGTGTATGCAAAATTGGTTAGTTTGGACTGGAAACCTGCTACTGTGGCCGCAATCTCGTACCCAGAGATCAGTTACGCTCGGGCCGAGGTTGTATGTCCGTCGCTCCACTAATCTCTGGTGGCGGCTGGCTATTTCTCTGCTTTACGTGGGATTTGTGGCATCGTGCAGTTTTAGACCGCAGATGCACTGAAATAATTTGAGTATAAAATGTTATACACAACATCCTTAGGAAGGTTTTTATGAGGGACCTGTTATTTATTAAGCAAAAAGCAAAGCACTACTTGGCGCTCTATATAAACTTGAGGTGAAACAGTCAAAAATTAGTATATATTCATGCACCGTGTGTAACGCACAATGCCTTGGAAATCCCAAAGTAGTCCGTAGCCGTCTCCAGAGATTAGTGTAGTATAGACCTTCAACCTCGGCCAGAGCGTAACGAATCTCTGCGTACGAGATTGCAGGCAAACTAACCTGTCAAAGCAGCAGTATGATATGCGCCAGCGATCACCTGCACCACACGACCAAGGCCTGGAGGGAATAAGACTTTTTGTGGCACAGGCTGCTTTGCTACTGGTTTTGCCTCGAAATGACCTAGTTGACCTTTCTTTCCATTTCCAAATGACATCACGTCACCATCGGCCATCAGTATCACAGAATGTCGCAAACCAGCTGCGACATCAACAGCCTTCCCCACCGATGTCAATAGCTCCTCAAATAGAAAAGAAATGAGGTCAAAAGTCACCTCAGTTGGTCTCTGACTAAGTGGTCAGAGGGTCCCGGGTTCGAATCCCGCTGTGGCGTGAGACTTCGGGCAAGTGTCTTTGCCTTACTGGCCTCTCTCCACCCAGGTGTATAAATGGGCACCAGTCGGAAATGCTCGATTGTAGTGCTGAATAAGCAGCTCATCTGAGTTCTGCTGAAAGGTTTCAGGACAGACTTGGGTTAAAGCGTAAAGTCGGATGACACCTCTACTGTTATCTTCAACTTTTTTAATGGGCTAAGTCATTACTTACAAATGAACTAATGCTGGACTTGTCTAAGGGAAGACCAAGCTGTCCAAAAGCATTTGAACCACAACCATACACACTATGATCATCTGGAAAAGTAGATCACACATGTGAAAATGAAATGAGTCATTTGACTCTTGACTATATCATTGAGGGTCCACTTCCTTTGGAGATACCCTATCATGTTCATTCCTACACCTCCTTTTCTTTGACCGTTACTAGAGAAATGTTTTAGCACTGCATCCAAAAGCAGGCGCGGATCCAGGAGGACACACCCGGCCCGTGGTCCCTATTTTTCGGTGACCAATGTTAAAAATATTTTCCTTTTTCAAAGTGCCACAGAATTGCCTTGTAATTTTTCCCTCAGATGCTGGGAAATCACACCAATGGCCTTCTAGATTTCAAAATTTTCTGGAGGAGAGCCTCCCAGACCCCCGCCGTGGCTTCGCGACTTCGGCGCTCGCCTAAATCGGTCGGCCAGTAGCCTTCTGTGCCCCCCTTTACCAGAATCCTGGATCCGCCCCTGAAAACATCAAGGTAATCCATGAACTGGGTCTTCCTCCACCAACTTACTCAACAGCACCAATGAAAAATCCCATCCACATGCAACCTTCATCAGAGACTTCCCCTTCAAATCATGGATGATTTGTAATTCCCCAACATTCTCCTTGTGCCCTAGCCCGAGCTGTCCTTTAGAATTCCATCCACAGCTCCATAGTTCTCCAGATTCCGACAAAATAAGTGTGTGTCCACCTCCACCATATATCTTTTTAGGACGGCATGTTGGCGCAATGACAGCTTTGGATGGGAAGAGGACGTCGTTTTGGTGGCTGGTGCTGAGCTGGCCGTAGCTGTTTGCACCCTAATTGGAAAAAAAAAGAGCATCACATCTGATTAACCTGGTTCTCTGGGCTCCGGCCACACGCATCTCATACATCTGTTTGTAGGCCTACTTGTAGGGGGTGGGGGTAGGTTCTTGGTGGGGGCGTAGGGGTTTACTACACACTTGTCTTTTTTTAGTGCGTAGTAAAGCCCTACGGTCCCCAAGAACCTACCCCCTCTCCCCCCCCCTACAAGTACAAACAGATGCCTGTGCTCCGACGGTGGCACATTCATTCACAGTGTGGCTGATCTCATGGTCCAGACAGGGGCAATCACATTGGCCTTGTACTCAAGCGTTGCCTTGTACTNGTGCAAGGAGCTGGACATCAGGATTCAAGACAGTTGAGGAAAATATACCCAAGAAAACAGTTCCATTTCCATGTTTTCATTCACATGGGGGCTGACATCTTGAATGTAGATCATGTGACTTTACAGACTGACATCTGATTGGCTGATATCGTCAAGGAAGCCTCTCGCTCTTCTAATAACTTAACATAATTTACCTCCCACTGAAAATTATCAGTGACCACTCAACAAATATCAAAAATAACGCAAATAACCCATTAAATTTAACACGAATAAAGTTCTAACGTCTAATGAGATATTCATAAAGGAAATAAACGCAATTAGACCAACTATTTTACGAAACGGTTCGTAATTTTAGCCGGTTATCGGAGCAGAAACGTGTCATTACACCAATAGTCTGGGGAGGGTGAGAGATGAATAGAAGAGCACCAATGGCTTAGAAGCTGGGAGACCTTTTCGCTGTTGATTCGTTGTCCATTGTAGATTGATTTCCATAACCAATCACCTCTGAAGAGAGACGACTTTGGCCCAATGTAAGTCCACAAATTATCTTTCCATTTGCTGCAATTGTAAACAGCTAGTTTGCGGTAAAATTGAAGCCAAGGGACACAAACCGCGACATTTTTCCCCGTTCGAAGCTTCCTCTTTCGCTTGATGGATTTGTTCGGCCATGTTCATTCGAGTTCTGTCTCAACAAAGAATTTTCGCAGTCTTCGTGTAAATACACGGACAGTTTGGCCAGTTTCCGCATTCTTGTGGTTGAGTGAAGTCCACCACGTGCATGACGTCTGCTCGTCCCGTCACATGACCATAGCAGGATGATCTGCTTGCAAAAAACAAAATAATAAAAGTCAAATTAATGTAATTATCCAGCCCTGAGCACAAACAACAATTTTTCAGGCAGACTGTGGTGGTTATCATGTTTCATTTGTTGTTGTTGGAAACTCCTCAGGAGGTGCTGCAGTCATGTGACTGTGAGTTCATAATAGTGGGATACATTGTATAAGTCTGTATCCGCATCTCGGGATGTAGCTGGCTTCCAACTATACTAGCTTCTTTTAAAATGCAAGAATCATGAATTTTAACGACTTAAGGAGCACGGTATTGGATCTCAAATACGTTATTTGACTGCCGACGTAGAGGGAGCCACCGAGTGGCAGCAACACAAACTACAAAAATGCACTACATGCGAAAAATGCCTTTATAACACTGTCAAGGTAATAGCAACTGCAATCTATTTTTAGACTGCTTCATTTCTCATTCATGGCACGTGCCGTCTAGTAGTTGATTCTGGAACTGAAAAACTTGGCGGGAATATATCTTGGGGGAAAAAAGCTTGCTGCCACCTGTTGTTAAATGGTAGGCCTACTACTTTAGTGCCCGGCGTGCAGTAACTTTTCGCATGAGTCCCTTTAAATAAACACGAAATTATTCATACCCCATGGAAAATAAGCGAAGAAATATTTAGAAAATGCCTATCAGCTGCACTGGCACGTCTTGGGCTTCATTAAAATGAGTTTTAGCACATGACGTTGCCGACATCATGGATGACGCGATGGCAATATCCTCTCTGTGACGTCATGATGTCAAAAGGCCTAAAAAGCATTGTTATTTTCATTAATTAATGTTTCGAAAACTATAAGTCATATCAAAATTCGGGCTTCGTAAGAACATTTCCCATGTCTGTCTGCATGTGCATACCAAGTTTGGCGGCGATCCGTTCGTCGGTCTTGGAGAAAATCGCAAATAAACAAACACACAAACAAACTCTTGTCAAATTTTAGTATTTTGTTTCTCTTTCAGAGTTGGGTATGGAGCAGTTTCAAGTGGTTGACGGCCAACAAGCTGTCACTGCCACACCACAGCCTGTTGTCTTACAGACTGTGCCGGTGTCCTTGGGCTCGGCCACCACCACACAGTTACAACCACAGGTGAGCTCTGGTAATGATCAGAAACTTTGGTGCAAAATGAGATGAGTTGTGTATGGTGTAGGTTTTCGAGTTCAATTCACGGCAAGTCTCGACAGGCAGTCCATTGTTCTCCCTATATATACCTGTTTTGTCCGGGTGCTGCACCCCGGCAAAATCAATAATAGTCAGACAGAACTGGTGACCCTAAGGCAGGGTCTCTGCCAGAAATTTTTTTGAGGGTACTAATTTCTTCAAAATCAACAAAAAACCCATGAAATTAAAGAAAATGGCCTTTTTCTGTTCCTTAAGGGGTACTTGCATAGTACCCTACCCTCTGGCGGCAACACTGTAAGTGTAAAGCTAGATTCATACTTCTCCATTGTGTGGTACATGTACCAGCAATAAAAATTACCTCTACCACGCACTCGCATAGAAAACGGACACGCACAAAGCGCAAAACACAAAGTGTGAATTGTCCTTTCTTTCGGCTGAGTTCACATCTACACTCTACCCGGTATCCGTTACCCATCGTAATATGACTCACGCCGCGGGTGTTGGAAATCTAACAAGGTCGTTTCATAATACCAGATCACATAGTCATAGGACTGAACTATTCAGAGGGCCCGATACATGTATAGCGAAACGTGCGAATTTTTCAGATAGCGGATAGTGGATACCGGATACCGGGTGAACTGCTGCTGTCACTTGACTCACTTCAAAAGCGTGAACAAACATTCTTGATTTGAGTTCTCATTTCTCCGTAATACCCTGCAAAATCCAAACTTGATGTGATTGCAAATGTTGCCTACATCGTCGGCTCAAAACTGTACTCAAAAGTCGGAATGCTGATCAAAATATTGTGTCATTTTGCAGGTGATCCAGCTGCCTGGCCAAGGGAGCCAGATCCTCTCCGGGGTGAATGGGCAACAGATTATGATACAGGGTCTTCCTCAGGGACAGACGATTCAGTTACAAAATGGCCAACAGGTACTGTATCCATCATGGTAGCATGGAGTCTGTCACATTAGTAGTAAGGTCTACACTCGTAGGTGTTGCCATTATCTCTATATCTCCCTGCCATTATCTCTATATCTCCTCACCATTATCTCTTTATATCTCCCTGCCATTATCTCTATATCTCCCTGCCATTATCTCTATATCTCCTCGCCATTATCTCTATATCTCCTCGCCATTTTCTCTATATCTCCTCTCTCTGTTGCAGCTCCAGCTTGTTTCCACTGGACAACTTCAAGGTCAGGGTCAGCAGGTGAGCTAATCTGTTAATATTTCAACTTTGTTTTGATTCCTGAAGTTTATACAGTAACATGATAGAATAGGATAGGCCTCTTTTACTTTGGGGTTTTGCTATTTAGCCCACTTATATTGATAATGACCTAAGTAGTAGTGATAGAGATATTTACTGATGCTGATCTTTAGTTGTTCCATTCATTTAGGTACTCGCCCACAACTCATTCACACTCCCTACTCATCTTGGTAGTCGAGAGGACAAGCACCAGGTCACTGGACTGGGACAGTCTTCTAAAATGCACCCATGATAGGCGCACACCCCTCTTTCGGCCAACAAATCTGTAAAAAATGTCTGACCATATTCATTTTGTCCATTCAGACTCTACTTCAACAGCCAGCCACTACCCAACAAGCGACGCCCCAGTCACAGCCACAACAGCAGGTACATCTAAAAACTAACATCTTCACCTTGTGTGAGCACTGGTTTGGAAAATGTGATCTGACATCGGGGTTCTCCAGAGGGTTCGAAACAGACCAGGCGCTGGTGACGTCACACAGTCACTGATATCGGAAGCCAGTGCTGCACGCGCGTCCTCAGTGGGGGGTCTGGGGGCCTTGCCCAGAAAAATTCAAAATCTACACCCTAGAAGCCCTGAAATGTGATTTCCAAGCATTTCGGAATGCAAATCTAGCTCCTGTCGGTGCTTGCAAAACCTCAGTGTTATTTTAAGTGAATAATTTTGACTGGGCGGCGATTTTTTTTGACCGGGCGGCAGATTTTTAAACCGGGCGCGGAGATCAATTCGCGTTTTAGAACGGGCGCCACACCCGTTCTGTTACACTAGTGGAGAACTCTGCTGACTGCAATGAAAACAGCTCTCAGTGTGAAGAGGAAATCACTGAATCTCAGAAATCAGTGTTCTAGCCAGAAATTTTTCCAAACAAGGCAGGATGACTGCATTTTCCTATGATTTTAAGGCCCTGGATTTTCAAACAAGGTGGGAGTGAAATTAAAACGGTGGTACAATAGAACTGAGCAGACAATGTACTGAGCAGACATCGTCCGTACGAAGTGTAACATGAGAAAAACTGTTGTGGAGTAGGCAACCATTTCATTGTCTCCCCTCTTCTTCCCTTCCCTGTCTACGTGTAGATTCCCACCTCTTCCCTCTTTCCGTGTTCTTTCTAACCTTCCCCACTAACCAAGTAAACCACCAGAGAGGCACGCTTGCTTCTTACATGTAACTTGTGAAACACTCTTTCGCTACATGGTCTGCCACTCATGCCACCCTCCCTCTTAATGCTGAATAGAACTGAGATTGTGGATGAAATATCAAGTCTTGGGGCTCCTCCTCCTGTTTCAGGCGTGGATCCAGGGGCGAACCCGCCCGTGCCCCTCCTATTTTGCGGTGACCAACGTTAGAACAATTGCCCTTTTTCCAAGTGCCGCAGAATTGCCTTGTAGTTTGTCCCAGATGCTGGGAATTCACACCAAAGGCCTTCTAGATTTCAAAATTTTCTGGGGGACAACCGCAGGCCTCCCGCCATGGCTTCGGCCGTTCCCGGAACGGCAAGCACGGAATTTCCGTGCTTGCCTTCATCGGTTCCCCTGTGGCCATGTGTGCCCCCTTACCAGAATCCTGGATCCCTCTCTGTGTTTACAGTACATGCCTCTATGGTCTATCACCAGAATTGAAGGGACTTTTAACTCTGAGATCCAAGGTTGTGTAGTGTCTACCATAATATAATCAGGGTTGGAGCTGTGAAATATTTTCCCCTAGCCATTTCTTTAGCCACATTGAAGTCTTATTTAGCCAAAATCATTGGAGTTTAGCCACTTTCTCAGATGAGTTTAGCCGGAAACTGATCTCCTTCAGGCAAACTTATGATACATGGGGACCTTAGCCACATGTCTGGCGCTGATATAGACATAGCCTAACAATGTCATGCCAGTTATGTGGTGCGACCAATCAACCTCCCTGTTGATGTAGGTGACCCTGTAGAAAGAAGAAAGATGTTTCAGGTTTTTGTCACTGATGTATCCTGTATCCCATGATTGCTATTGATTCTCCATGTGGAAAAGTATTCCACTTGATATTGCTGACACCCTCCACAGTTATTGACACCACAGTACAGAAACATATTCCAAATACATGTATGTAGTGTTGTTGTTGATACACCCTATACAAAGTAGTAGTGTCGCCGTCTAGTGCTAATTTGATGACTCATGCACAGAACATGTGCTCTGCATACATTAGTGGCACTGGCCCAGTTTTCCCGCCAAAAGATCGTCGATGACGAGCTAATTTAAGTAAAGATCTCCTTACTGGATGAAATCCAGCAAACAAATTTGATATGACTGGAAAGTGCATTCTTTCTGCATTACACAGCCGAATAGATTATACAGGAACTCAGGCAGGGGTTTGAGAGAAATGGACTTGGAAATATAACAAGCTCTGTCAGATTGAATGTTGAAGTCGGGTCACTTCCGAGCTTGTGGCTGGTTTTCACAAGCTGAATAGGGCAATCAACCTAAAATACCTCGGCAGCTGGGGGGAACATTATCGCCAGAAAGGTGTTTCGCACTTCCAGAGCTCTTTTTCGCCACATGGGGTTATTTTGAAGCCCTCGCCAAAATTCTAGTCACCTGATATTCTACTTTCGTCAACGGCATTTGCCGTTCGCCATTGGCGAAAATGCGAGCGGTAGCGCCAACCCTGATAATCATTGTCTTTTACTTATAGATAATAATACAGCAGCCTCAACAACAACAACAGGTCCAGCAGGTGACGACACCACAACAACCGCTGCAGGCGGGTCAGGTGATTCAGACAAATGATGGTCAGACCATGATCTACCAGCCAGTCAACGCTACTGGTGATGGTTCGCAGCAGACCATTCAGATTCAAGGTCCCCAAGGTAGGTCCACTTCCCCATATGTGACCCTCCACAGCAAAACCAGTCGCATGTTGCTGAGAAGGTGAGCCGCAACGAACTAAGATGACACCAGAAGAGAATGGATGAAATAGATTATTTCAGATTTCATAACAGACAGACATTTAGGCCCGGTTGCACCAGTCATACCTAAGGCCACACTTTTTATATTCTTTGGTTCACGGGCCCGCCGACGTCCGAAAATCCAAAAGTGAAAAAAAAATAAAATCGTGAAATTCGTTTTTTTTAAATTTCCGCCGATGTTCACCAACACATGAGATTCTCAAAACAAAAAATAAAAATAAAAAAGCCGTCTGCGATACCTAATTCTGCGTTAGAGATATTGATGACCATGTCCAAGTCATACACTAAACTGCCTGACGCAATGTTTCAGAGCAATATGTTTCACAGCAGTAAAGTTTATTGCTTTAAAAATAGTATTTTTTTAATTTTTTTATTTCCTCCGACATCAGGAAATGGACAAAACAAGACCGCAAAATTTTTAAAAAGCGAAAACAGGATTTTATTTTTATTTTTATTTCGCCCTCCGTACCTGAGTTTACACAAGAGGCGCCCGTGAACCAAAGAATATTAAAAGTGTGGCCTAAGGTCGACTTTGTTCTCAAGCGAACCTTCAAGTCGTTCTCAACCTCAAATTGTAATGGCAAATCATCTCAGCTGAGGTCAACCTCAAACGTAACTTTGAGCATAGCTGGTGCAACCGGGCCTTGGTCTCAACCTGCCAAGCCAAGAGCGACATGCGTCTGGTTTGGCCGTGGAGGGTCATATATATGACCCGTTACAGCAAAATGAGGCGGAATGCGCTGGAAAGAAGACCCAATATGACACCGGAGAACAATTACGGAAATGGACGAAGTCAAATTTTACAATGGGCAGACAATCCTGAAATCAACAAACCGTTGGTGTCACCTTGGTTCTGTGGGGATTCTGACTCAGTTGCTATTACGGGTCACATGTAGAAGTTCACGTGATGTCACATTTCCATGACGACACAATTCCGCCATATTGGCTGTCAAAATGTCAAGTGATGTGAACATGAACACAGCGTCAACATACAGATCATGACGTCAAAATGTCGTGACGTAACAGTTTGACGTCAGCGGCGGCCATTTGATGGCCAATATGGCCGATTCTTTGCAGTCGCGTGACCGTTTTGACGTTAGTGAAGAACATCTACAGTGCTACAACATGGGCAACACAACCACTCCATCTATTGGCGTCTTGAGGAACTGAAGCTCATCTTGCCAAATGACTTTCCTATCCTAGTTCTTGATGGTGTTCTTAGATGGCGTTCGTGTAGCTTGAGTTAGCTGTCCAGACTGTAATCGCACCACTGTTTGTGAGCTCGTGTTATGAATTTCGACTGGTTTCAACAATATTTACAGGTTTGATAACCGTACCGTTGAGTTCAATCAACCAGGCATTGGTGCAGGCATCACAACCAGCCGTGACGCCACAACCTCAGCAACAACCAGCGACTGCATCACTACCTACAGGACAGGGACAGATGATTATGGTGAGTACCTAGTTTTCGACATGTTTGACGCCAGAATTTTGTGCACATTCACCCTGGGAGATCGCGATAACCACTCAACGTGGAGGTTCACGGACTAGCCGCGTCATTCTGCATGAAATTCATCCGTGAATGCAGTACATTGTGAGGGGAATTGCAGAAAAACGAGACACGATTTGCCATATATGAAACATACAAAAGAAAGTTTGCATCTACAGTTACCAGATGATATGCAAAAGGATGGACAAACTATTCGGCATCATTGTAAAAATCCATGATGAAAATGCATGCGAGTCCGCGGAAGAAGCGGCGCCCTCCATCGCGACGCTGTTGACGTCGCTACGTCATCGATGGCGTCTTGCACAAGGCGGTCACTGCTGGTGACATTCGGCAGATTCTCGTCCAAATGGGCAGGTTGTGAACAAAAAAACTTGTTTTTTATTCATATCATCTGGTAACTGTAGATGTAAACTACCTGAAGGTAAAACATTCTCAGTGCTGGGTTTTTTCACTGCAGAGGTTAAATCTCATCTCTTTATTCCTTGACAGATGGTGCAAGGTTCTGGCGGTGTGACCACAATGCAGCGGATCCCGTTACCTGGTGCTACAGAAATCCTAGAGGAGGAGCCACTGTACGTTAACGCTAAACAGTATCATCGGATTCTGAAACGGCGGCAGGCACGGGCAAAGTTAGAGGCGGAGGGAAAAATACCCAAGGAACGAAAGGTATTGAGAGGTTTTGTCTGGTTAAACCTGGCTTCCACTAGGGCGCAGACAAGACGCGGAATGCAAATTTAGTAAATCCGCATTCAGCAACCTCTCCGCATATTCTTGAAAGATTCCGTTCACTGTCTTTATCATTCCTACATCGGTAGTAAATGTTATGATGTTTCAATGTTGTCTAAATATCTGTGCAAGTATCCTGTACATTCCTGCTGAAATTTCAGTCCCAACGAACATCACCTGTGGCCATCTTGAAAAATAGAATTTTTGACATCTGTGACCTAGACAGGAAAGCAGTTTGTTCACAATATACCACTTGTATTCATTGTATTCAGAAATTGTACTCCTTCTGGGTGCCATCACCTGAGTTTATGTCATTGACTGATACTCAGTTTCACACTTAACCACAGAGACTTATCACAGAGGTGAGCACAATGGCCCTGGCCATTTCATCTATCGAAAGTTTGCTGTCAGATAGTCAATTATTGCTCTCAGACAGCAAAAATTGCTGTCACACAGTACTGTATGACAGCAATCATTGCTGTCTGACAGCAATAATTGACTATCTGACAGCAAACTTTCGATAGAAAACTGTCACGTAGAGTGGCGCCTTAAAGCTATGTGCCTGCGCAATCTTAGCCGCAAGCCTCTTCGAGAGGACCCAGGCCCTAAGAAATCTCTGTATGCACCTTCGTTTCTTGCGCCCTCGTGTTTACACAGCGGCACAAGCATTAGTGTGGCGGTCTAGAAAAACCCGGCGGATGTCGCTGAATGATCAACAAGGGCTGTCAGATTGTCTGTGCATTGATCTACTAGGCCTAGCTACTGTTTACCTGTTACGTAGAACATGTCAGCTATTGAAATGTGCGGGTTCAGCGTGGCCATTAACACTTTCCTCAAATGCGACATCGGCCGGGTTTTCCTAGACTGCCACACATTTAGAGGACTTCGTGATCGCAAGGTTTTGTGGATTACGGCTGCGGCTAAGATCGCGCAGACACTAAACTCTGTGTGCGCATAGCTTTATGTATTTTCTGTACCATTTCATATGGTCCTATTCCGTAATTCCACGTCATCTCTTTCTACAAAGTACAAATGAATGTCCTCCTCCACAGCCTATGGTAAGCACGTCATAGTCCTTGAACATGCTAATCACCTCCGGCTTGAGAATGTTTTCCTCGTCTCCAGAGCCACAGATACCATGTTCATTCCATCCCCATGAAACAATCGAACTGGTTTCTGCAAGCATAAGGGGCAAGTAACTATACAAGTATGTCTTTTCAGAATTTACAACGTAAATGTGACCCCCACAGCAAAAACCAGTCGCATGTTGCTCTTATTTTGGCAGGTTGAGACCAAATGTTTGTCACTTTCAATATTGTCTATCTGTTATGAAGTCTGAAATAATTTATTTCTTCCATTCTCTCCTGGTGTCATCTTAGTTTGTTGCGGCTCATCTTCTGAGTGACATGGTTTTGCTGTGGAGGGTCACAAATGTGCTTTGGGCAAGAAGTGGTACTGACTGGGTAACCTATTATAAAATGTTCTTACCAGTGACAGCTAAGTTATGTTCTGATCCACAGCATAATTGCGTCGCAAGCAGACCAGGAATACGGCTCGGTTTCGGGTCACAGTTATTGGCGACAGGGCGTCCCAGTTGACCGTAATCAGCTCTGCCCCATGAATATACGGATTTGTCATCTGAAAGCAAGTCAGAATGCTTCGTGTTCAGAGTCTGAGAGTTATGGTGTACTGGTCCCAAAGAAGAGCTACACTTTCACATTACAAAGAATGGCCTGTCACGTCAAATAAGCCGAGTTCACATCTAGATCGATCTGAGACCGAATTCCCCAGTTCGCATTCGGGAATGCGCATTGGCTGGGCCGGTCTAGCTTGAGGCGCGTTCATACTACGAAGTTTTTAATGCGATCTCAGGCTGGTCTATCGAGTTCGCTTCTTGTAGCGATCTCAGGCCGATTCAGCTACCCTAGGCCGGTCTAGACATGTGTCTGTCTGAACAGTTTGGAGCGATCCAGTCAGCGCGGTGACACTACGCACCAAACTGTAAACCGAATCAGCCTGAGATCGTTACAAGAAGTGGACTCGATAGACTGGCCTGAGATCGCATTTCAAAACTTTGTAGTCTGAACAGTTAATGCGCACTTACTGTTTAGGCCGATCTCAGATCGCTTAAAGTGCTAATGTGAATGCGCCTATAGAATTCTCTTCCATTGGGGAGCCTGATGACCTAGTGGTTATCACATCTGCTTATTGCAAGTGGCACGTCCCGGGTTGGAATCCAGCCCGGGCCGCATAGGATTTCATTCCCGGCTCTTCAGTCCGTTGCATGGGACAGTAAGCCGTGGTGCCTTGTACCTCGCGTCTTTGCAAGGGCAAGTAAAAGACCCCATCCAAGTGAGGAACACGAGTAGCTTGTGATGGCCTCCTCCGTACTTACCAGGGCCAATGATGCTATAGCGTCGGCCCTGACGGAAAAATGAAATACTCGCTTTGCGTCTCTTCCATGAGGTACGCAAACATGCTCGACCAAATTGTTCCTTTACCTGTTAAAGCTAGAAAGTGTGTCCATCCACTGAAAAGTTTCACAACCCTGTTCCCATCAAATATAGCTTTTTGAATGAGAAGTGGACTATTATGCTGGATGGGGTCACCGGCTGTCTGGGCACCCTGCCCATATTTGTTACATCCCCAGAAAATGACTTCACCACACTCTGAAAAGAATGGTTACAAGAATGAAAACTTTAACATCCATCCATTAGCAGTTCATTCCATTGGTCTGGTGTATGCAAAATTGGTTAGTTTGGACTGGAAATCTGCTACTGTGGCCGCAATCTCGTACCCAGAGATTAGTTACACACGGGCCGAGGTTGTAATGTATGTCTGTCACTCCACTGATCTCTGGTGGCGGCTGGCTATTTCTCTGCTTTACGTGTGATTTGTGGCATCGTGCAATTTTAGACCGCAGATGCATTGAAATAATTTGAGTATAAAATGTTATACACAACATCCTTAGGAAGGTTTTTATGAGGGACCTGTTGTATTTATTTACCCGTTAACTGTGTAAAATGTTTGAAAAAAAATTCTTAGAAAAAAAATTGCCAAAAAAAGTATTTGACACATAAGGTTCAGGGGCCATATGCATAAAACTTCCTTAAGTTAAGTGTAAAACTTACCCTTAACGTGTAAGAATTTCACTTTACCAAGTGTCATACTTAAGGCGTATGCATAAAACAAACTAAGGGCATACTCAGCAAAGGGCAACCCTTAACTTAAGTATTTCCAGGAATTGTGGTGTCAGCCAATGAAAAGTTCAGTATTCAAGGGGTTTCCCAGATTTCTTGAGTGTTATACTTAAGAATGGTTTCTCAGTGTAGGCTGCATATATGAACATGACTGCAGGCGATGCTGTAATGCACTTTGTAGTATGTTAGGAACTGTGTAAAATGGCTGTTAACAGTGGAAAAGAAAAAAACAGGAGGACAGAAAGAGGATACATGGTCTGTCAAATCAAAATCCTTGGTACAGTTCAATGTTGTCCTACCCTGGCCTAGCAGATAATTTCCCCAGCCTATTTGGTCAGTATGCATTAAACACAGCATGGATAACAATATTCCAATGTGTGCCTGCCACAGCTGTGAAGTTAAGGAGTCAGTTAAGGGAACTGTGACCACACTTAAAGTTAAGGGTGATTTTAAGGCTTTCACTATTCTCAAGTACCTTTCTGCATCTCCCTTAAGCTAAGATTTCCACTTAAGTGATGATTTGAGGGAACCCCTTGGGATTTTCATACTTAAGCAGTTTTATGCATATGGCCCCAGGACGTGATATAACGTCCTACGCAATGTGAAGCGCCATTTCCTTGTAGGGCGTACTATTACGTCCTACGCAAGCTGAGATCCTCAGGTGTTTTCGGGAGTTCCCCGGATTTTCTGATGACGTCCTACCCAGTTAACGGATTAAGGAAAAAACAAAGCACTACTTGGCGCACGATATAAACCCCAAAGTAGTCCGTATCCATCTCCAGAGATTAGTGGAGCGACATACAACCTCGGCCAGAGCGTAACGAATCTGTGGGTACGAGATTGCAGACAAACTGACCTGTCAAAGCAGCAGTATGATATGCACCAGCGATCACCTGCACCACTCGACCATGGCCTGGAGGGAATAAGACTTTTTGTGGCACAGGCTCCTTTGCTGCAGGTTTCGCCTCAAAATGACCCAGTTGACCTTTCTTTCCATTTCCAAATGACATCACGTCACCATCGGCTGTCAGTATCACAGAATGTCGCAAACCAGCTGCTACATCGACAGCCTTTCCCACCGATGTCAATAGCTCCTCAAATAGAAAAGAAATGAGGTCAAAAGTCACCTCAGTTGGTCTCTGACTAAGTGGTCAGAGGGTCCCGGGTTTGAATCCCGCTGTGGTGTGAGACTTTGGGCAAGTCTCTTTGCCTCACTGGCCTCTCTCCACCCAGGTGTATAAATGGGTACCAGTCGGAAATGCTCGATTGTAGTGCTGAATGAGCAGCTCATCTGAGTTCTACTGAAAGGTTTTAGGATAGACTGGGGTTAAAGTAAAGTCGGATGACACCCGACCTCTACTGTTGTTGATATCAGACTATAAACCCAAACTTTAACTTTTTTAATGGCAGCCTAACTGTTGGGCTAAGTCATTACTTACAAATGAACTAATGCTGGACTTGTCTAAGGGAAGCCCAAGCTGTCCAAAGGCATTTGAACCACAGCCATACAGACTATGATCATCTGGAAAAGTAGATCGCACAACATGTGAAAATGACATGTGTGAGTTTTATGACTCCTGACTGTATAAAGGCTCGCTTATGAATTTTTGCTGGTATTCATAAAAGTAAGCAAATGCTTTTACTTAAGGTTTGCACAGCGAGGTCCAATGTAAATGTACTACAAAACTTGAAGTAAAAGCATTTGCTAGCTTTATGAATATCAGCCAATTGAGGGGACCCACTTCCTTGGGAGATACCCCGTCATGTTCATTCCTACACCTCATTTGACATTTTCTAAGAGTGTCCCTACAGAGGATGTTTTTAGCAAATTCTTTGAGTGACATTTTAGATAGGACGAAAAATAATGATATAAATTTATTGGTTTCACTGTCTACAGTACCGGTATATTTCAACACAATGTTTCCACCAGTTGTTCCCTGATCGATTCATTGGTTTCACTATCTACACGGTAGTATATTTTAACACGTTTCCACCAGTTGTTCCCTGGTCATTACTTGTAGTCAACGACCAGGGAACAACTGGTGGAAACGTTGTGTTGAAATATACTATAGATAGTGAAACCAATGAATTTATATACTGTTAAGTTTTTAGCACTGCATCCAAAAAGTCCGTGAAGTGGGCCTTCCTCCACCAACTTACTCAGCAGCACCAATGAAAAGTCCCATCCACACGCAACCTTCATCACAGACTTCCCCTTCAAATCATGGATGATTTGTAATTCCCCAACATTCTCCTTATGTCCTAGCCCAAGCTGTCCTTTAGAATTCCATCCACAGCTCCATAGTTCTCCCGATTCCGACAAAATAAGTGTGTGTCCACCTCCACCATATATCTTTTTAGGACGGCATGTTGGCGCAATGACAGCTTTGGATGGGAAGAGGATGTCATTTTGGTGGCTGGTGCTGAGCTGGCCGTAGCTGTTCGCACCCTAATTGGAAAACAAAAAAGGAGCATCACATCTGGTTAACCTGGTTCTCTGGGCTCCGACCACAGGCATCTCATACATCTGTTTGTACTCTGTGTACTTGTAGGGGGTGAGGGTAGGTTCTTGGTGGGGACTGTAGGGCTTCACTTGCCTGTTTTTAGTGTGCAGTAAAGCCCTACGGTCCCCAAGAACCTACCCCCTCTCCCCTACCAGAACTGAGTACAAACAGATGCCTGTGCTCCGACGGTGGCACATTCAATCATTCACAGCCGAGTGTGGCTGATCTCATCGTCCAGACATGCCAGGGCAGGGGCAATCTCCTTAGCATTGTACTCAAGCCTTGCATTGTACTCAAGCCTTGTACTGTACTATACTGTAGGCCCTACTTGAGTAGGCTAGCCCCCACCCCCACCCGAGCATACCAAGTCCAAGCCCACACCAAAAAAGGCAAAAGCAGGCCCTAAAAGGACCTACAGAATGATCACTAGGCCTAGCTTCCCATGAAATCAGCAAGGCAGATGTGTAACATTGTAAAGTTCTCTAAAAGGGCGTTAAATGCAAGGACCTGGACATCAGGATTCAAGACAGTTGAGGAAAATATACCCAAGAAAACAGTTCCATTTCCATGTTTTCATTCACCTGGGGGCTGACATCTTGAATGTAGATCATGTGACTTTACAGACTGACATCTGATTGGTTGATATCGTCAAGGAAGCCTCTCGCTCTTCTAATAACTTAACATAATTTACCTCCCACTGAAAATGATCAGTGACCACTCAACAAATATCAAAAATAACGCAAATAACCCATTAAATTTAACACGAATAAAGTTCTAACGTCTAATGAGATATTCATAAAGGAAATAAACGCGATTAGACCAACTATTTTACGAAACGCTTCGAAATTTTAACCCGTTATCGGAGCAGAAACGTGTCATTACACCAATAGTCTGGGGAGGGTGAGAGATGAATAGAAGAGCACCAATGGCTTAGAAGCTGGGAGACCTTTTCGCTGTTGATTCGTTGTCCATTGTAGATTGATTTCCATAACCAATCACCTCTGAAGAGAGACGACTTTGGCCCAATGTAAGTCCACAAATTATCTTTCCATTTGCTGCAATTGTAAACAGCTAGTTTGCGGTAAAATTGAAGCCAGGGGACACAAACCGCGACATTTTTCCCCGTTCGAAGCTTCCTCTTTCGCTTGATGGATTTGAATGATTTGTTCGGCCATGTTCATTCGAGTTCTGTCTCAACAAAGAATTTTCGCAGTCTTCGTGAAAATACACGGACAGTTTGGCCAGTTTCCGCATTCTTGTGGTTGAGTGAAGTCCACCACGTGCATGACGTCTGCTCGTCTCGTTACATGACCATAGCAGGATGATCTGCTTGCAAAAAACAAAATAATAAAAGTCAAATTAATGTAATTATCCAGCCCTGAGCTGAGCACAAACAACAATTTTTCAGGCAGACTGTGGTGGTTATCATGTTTCATTTGTTGTTGTTCGAAACTCCTCAGAAGGTGCTGCAGTCATGTGATGTGAGTTCATAATAGTGAGATACATTGTATAAGTTCTGTATCCGCATCTCGGGATGTAGCTGGCTCCAACTATACTAGCTTCTTTTAAAATGCAAGAATATGACTACGTCTCGGCGAATAACCCGATTTACTGCGTACATTTTGTAATGCATTTTTGTAGTTCGTCTTACTGCCGCTAGGTGGCTCCCTCTACGTCGGCAGTCAAATAACGCATTTGAGATACAATACCGTGCTCCTTAAGTCGTTATAATTCATGATCAGACCCTTGGGTTGGAGAGTGGCGCCGGCTGTCGAGAAAAAGTGGCAATACCGTGCTCCTGTGCTCCTTTAAAGGAGCACATAATGCGTTGGTTATTTGATTGCCGACGTAGAGGGAGCCACCGAATGGCAGCAACACGAACTACAAAAATGCACTACATGCGAAAAATGCCTTTTAACACTGTCAAGGTAATAGCAACTGCAATCTAGACTGCTTCATTTCGCATTCATGGCACGTGCCGTCTAGTAGTTGATTCAGGAACTGAAAAAGTTGGTGGAAATATTTCTTGGGGAAAAAGCGTGCTGCCACCTGTTGTTAGACGGTACTACTTTAGTGCCCGGCGTGCAGTAACTTTTCGCATGAGTCCCTTTAAATAAACACGAAATTATTCATACCCCATGGAAAATAAGAGAAGAAATATTTAGAAAATGCCTATCAGCTGCACTGGCACTTCTTGGGCTTCATTAAAATGACTTTTTAGCTCAGCTGACCAAAGGTCAGCGGAGCTAGTCAAATAGGTATTCAGTGGCGTCAGTGTGTCAGTCCAGCAGTCCATCTGTCAATCTATGCCCGACGTTTTGTAGCTGTAATAGCTAGAGACTCCAAATTTCATCTCAAGGTAGCCCTGGTGAAACTCTACTAGGAAACCGAAAATCGGCCCGTTTCAACTCACACAAAGGACACCAGGGGGCATCATAGGAAAACCATGTTTTGGCCACTAGCTCGCNATTAACCCCTTCCCACCCAATGGGTGAAATATGATATCTATCTCGATTCACCAAGAGATATTAACCCCTTCCTATCAGCTGAGCGCAAGGCCCATGGGCCTCTTGTTAGCACATGACGTTGCCGACGTCATGGATGACGCGACGGCAATCTCGGTGACGTCATGATGTCAAAAGGCCTAAAAAAGCCAATTGTTATTTTCGTTAATATCTTAATATTTCGAAAACTATAAGTCATATCAAAATTCGGGCTTCGTAAGGACACTTCCCATGTCTGTCTGCATGTGCATACCAAGTTTGGCGGCGATCTGTTCGTCGGTCGTGGAGAAAATCGCAAATAAACAAACACACAAACAAACTCTTGTCAAATTTTAGTACATTTGTACATGATGTTTCTCTTTCAGAGTTGGGTATGGAGCAGTTTCAAGTGGTTGACGGCCAACAAGCTGTCACTGCCACACCACAGCCAGTTGTCTTACAAACTGTGCCGGTGTCCTTGGGCTCGGCCGCCACCACACAGTTACAACCACAGGTGAGCTCTGGTGATGATCAGAAACTTGGTGCAAAATGAGATGAGTTGTGTATGGTGTAGGTTTTAGAGTTTAATCACGGCAAGTCTCGACAGGCAGTCCATTGTTCTCCCTATATATACCTGTTTTGTCCGGGTGCTGCACCCCGGCAAAATCAATAATAGTCAGACAGAACTGGTGACCCTAAGGCAGGGTCTCTGCCAGAAATTTTTTTGAGGGTACATGTACTAATTTCTTCAAAATCAACAAAAAACCCATGAAACTAAAGAAAATGGCCCTTTTCTGTTCCTTAGTACCCTACCCTCTGGCGGCAACACTGTAAGTGTAAAGCTAGATTCATACTTCTCCATTGTGTGGTACATGTACCAGCAATAAAAATTACCTCTACCACGCACTCACATAGAAAACGGACACGCACAAAGCGCAAAACACAAAGTGTGAATTGTCCTTTCGGCTGAGTTCACATCTACACTCTACCCGGTATCCGTTACCCATCGTAATATGACACACGCTGCGGGTGTTGGAAATCTAACAAGGTCGTTTCATAATACCAGATCACATAGTCATAGGACTGAACTATTCAGAGGGCCCGATACATGTATAGCGAAACGTGCGCATTTTTCAGATAGCGGATAGTGGATACCGGATACCGGGTGAACTGCTGCTGTCACTTGACTCACTTCAAAAGCGTGAACATTCTTGATTTGAGTTCCCATTTCTCCGTAATACCCTGCAAAATCCAAACTTGATGTGATTGCAAATGTTGCCTACATCGTCGGCTCAAAACTGTACTCAAAAGTCGGAATGTTGATCAAAATATTGTGTCATTTTGCAGGTGATCCAGCTGCCTGGCCAAGGGAACCAGATCCTCTCCGGGGTGAATGGGCAACAGATTATGATACAGGGTCTTCCTCAGGGACAGACGATTCAGTTACAAAATGGCCAACAGGTACTGTATCCATCATGGTAGCATGGAGTCTGTCACATTAGTAGTAACTAAGGTCTACACTCGTAGGTGTTGCCATTATCTCTATATCTCCCTGCCATTATCTCTATATCTCCTCACCATTATCTCTATATATCTCCCTGCCATTATCTCTATATCTCCTCGCCATTATCTCCGTATCTCCTCTCTCTGTTGCAGCTCCAGCTTGTTTCCACTGGACAACTTCAAGGTCAGGGTCAGCAGGTGAGCTAATCTGTCAATATTCCAACTTTGTTATGATTCCTAAAGTTTATACAGTAACATGATAGAATAGGATAGGCCTCTTTTACTTTGGGGTTTTGCTATTTAGCCCACTTATATTGATAATGACCTAAGTAGTAGTGATAGAGATATTTACTGATGCTGATCTTTAGTTGTTCCATTCATTTAGGTACTCGCCCACAACTCATTCACACTCCCTACTCATCTTGGTAGTCGAGAGGACAAGCACCAAGTCACTGGACTGGGACAGTCTTCTAAAATGCACCCATGACAGGCGCACACCCCTCTTTCAGCCAACAAATCTGTAAAAAATGTCTGACCATATTCATTTTGTCCATTCAGACTCTACTTCAACAGCCAGCCACTACCCAACAAGCGACGCCCCAGTCACAGCCACAGCAGCAGGTACATCTAAAAACTAACATCTTCACCTTGTGTGAGCACTGGTTTGGAAAATGTGATCTGACATCGGGGTTTTCCAGAGGGTTCGAAACAGACCAGGCGCTGGTGACGTCACACAGTCACTGATATCGGAAGCCAGTGCCGCACGCGCGTCCTCAGTGGGGGGTCTGGGGGCCTTGCCCAGAAAAATTCAAAATCTACACCCTAGAAGCCCTGAAATGTGATTTCCAAGCATTTCGGAATGCAAATCTAGCTCCTGTCGGTGCTTGCAAAACCTCAGTGTTATTTTAAGTGAATAATTTTGACTGGGCGGCGATTTTTTTTGACCGGGCGGCAGATTTTTAGACCGGGCGCGGAGATCAATTCGCGTTTTAGAACGGGCGCCACACCCGTTCTGTTACACTAGCGGAGAACTCTGCTGACTGCAATGAAAACAGCTCTCAGTGTGAAGAGGAAATCACTGAATCTCAGAAATCAGTGTTCTAGCCAGAAATTTTTCCAAACAGGGCAGGATGACTGCATTTTCCTATGATTTTAAGGCCCTGGATTTTCAAACAAGGTGGGAGTGAAATTAAAACGGTGGTACAATAGAACTGAGCAGACAACGTACTGAGCAGACATCGTCCGTACGAAGTGTAACATGAGAAAAACTGTTGTGGAGTAGGCAACCATTTCATTGTCTCCCCTCTTCTTCCCTTCCCTGTCTACATGTAGATTCCCACCTCTTCCCTCTTTCCGTGTTCTTTCTAACCTTCCCCACTAACCAAGTAAACCACCAGAGAGGCACGCTTGCTTCTTACATGTAACTAGTGAAACACTCTTTCGCTACATGGTCTGCCACTCATGCCACCCTCCCTCTTAATGCTGAATAGAACTGAGATTGTGGATGAAATATCAAGTCTTGGGGCTCCTCCTCCTGTTTCAGGCGTGGATCCAGGGGGCAAACCCGCCCGTGCCCCTCCTATTTTGCGGTGACCAACGTTAGAACAATTGCCCTTTTTCCAAGTGCCGCAGAATTGCCTTGTAATTTGTCCCTCAGATGCTGGGAATTCACACCAAAGGCCTTCTAGATTTCAAAATTTTCTGGGGGACAACCGCAGGCCTCCCGCCATGGCTTCGGCCGTTCCCGGAACGGCAAGCACGGAACTTCCGTGCTTGCCTTCATCGGTCCCCCTGTGGCCATGTGTGCCCCCTTACCAGAATCCTGGATCCCTCTCTGTGTTTACAGTACATGCCTCTGTGGTCTATCACCAGAATTGAAGGGACTTTTAACTCTGAGATCCAAGGTTGTGTAGTGTCTACCATAATATAATCATTGTCTTTTACTTATAGATAATAATACAGCAGCCTCAACAACAACAACAGGTCCAGCAGGTGACGACACCACAACAACCGCTGCAGGCGGGTCAGGTAATTCAGACAAATGACGGTCAGACCATGATCTACCAGCCAGTCAACGCTACTGGCGATGGTTCACAGCAGACTATTCAGATTCAAGGTCCCCAAGGTAGGTCCACTTCCCCATATGTGACCCGTGACAGCAAAATGAGTCGGAATGCGCCGGAAAGAAGACCCAATATGACACCGGAGAACAATTACGGAAATGGACGAAGTCAAATTTTACAATGGGCAGACAATCCTGAAATCAACAAACCGTTGGTGTCACCTTGGGTCTTCTTCTGTGGGCATTCCGACTCAGTTTGCTATCACGGGTCACATAGAAGTTCTTCACGCGACGTCACATTTCCATGACGACACGATGCCGCCATATTGGCTGTCAAAATGTCAAGTGATGTGAACATGAACACAGCGTCAACATACAGATCATGACGTCAAAATGTCGTGACGTAACAGTTTGACGGCGGCGGCGGCCATTTGATGGCCAATATGGCCGATTCTTTGCAGTTGCGTGACGTCAGTGAAGAACATCTACAGTGCTACAACATGGTCAAGACAACCACTCCATCTATTGGTGTCTTGAGGAACTGAAGCTCATCTTGCCAAATGACTTTCCTATCCTAGTTCTTGATGGTGTTCTTAGATGGCGTTCGTGTAGCTTGAGTTAGCTGTCCAAACTGTAATTGCACCACTGTTTGTGAGCTCGTGTTATGAATTTCAACTGGTTTCAACAATATTTACAGGTTTGATAACCGTACCGTTGAGTTCAATCAACCAGGCATTGGTGCAGGCGTCACAACCAGCCGTGACGCCACAACCTCAGCAACAACCAGCGACAGCATCACTACCTACAGGACAGGGGCAAATGATTATGGTGAGTATTAAAGAGGAATTCTTTACCGAATTTAAGACCACACAGAGCGATTGGACATCTTTTTACCAATACTTCTGAGGTACCATGTTTTTCCGACTACTAACCGCACCACCCTGATGCGGGCCTTCCACGTGAAAGAAAATTTGCCACAGTTCTGGCAAAACTTTAAAAGAAATTCGCTTTCAATTTGACGCACCTAATAATGGGTAAATATCCGAGTTGCCGTGATGATTGTAAAGTAAAATGACGGACCTTTATGTCTTTGAGGGCCGGCCAAACACGGGATACATCGACAACATTTTATCATAGACGGAAAGCCTCGCGTCAGATGATGGTACCATCACATCATGTCATCTGTATTGACGTCGTTAAATCGTAATCATATATGTAAAACGTAAGCTTGCAAAACCTCCCTAATGCTGGTTAGCTCACTCGTGAGCTTTTATCGTCCTGCGGCGTCCGTCGTCCGGCGTTGTCCGTTAGCAGGGCACGTTTCGTAACCGCTGGGGCTATTGATCTGAAACTTGGTACATATATACCCCTAGGTCAGATGACCTATGACACCAAGTTTCGGTCCGATTCGATTCTTGGCTTGGCCTCCAGGTGGCCAAAACCAAAAACACAAAAAGTGCAATAACTCCTGAACTAATGACTGGATCGTCTCCAAATTTTTATCATAGGTGTATCTAATTAGGATACATAACATATATAACGGGTTTTTGATTTGACCTACTTTTCAAGGTCACAGAGGTCAAAGTTC
>NMRB01001297.1:167450-180170 GCA_002633025.1 Notospermus geniculatus
GGGGGGGGCCTTTAGACCATGAAAGGGGGGCTCTTGCCCCCCTCTGGCGGAAACCCTGCTGTTTAGGATATTTTTGCCATTGATGACAAGAATATTGTTTGTGGATGACATCCATCTTGTCTCTGAAGTCTGTGTATTGCCCGTGGTATGTATTTACGGGAGGGAATGCTTAGACCTCCCAAGTTCAAATGATCAGGGACACATCTAATAGGAAATCCAAGACCTGGAGAGACCGTAGTCTAGAAGCCTCCTTAACTCAAGGTTCACGTTATAGGGAGACTCCATTCATGGTAAACTTTTGAATTTTTATCAATCCATGGAGACTATTTCCGTGAGTTGTGATGTAACTTGTGTCCGTGACCTAATACTGTGACTGCCTAGGCCTACTGGTTGTACCTTGATAAATATGCATTGACACATGACATCACATGTGCTGTGCAGTGGTCCTTGGAATGCAATAAAAATGCTTAAAATGATGAGTTTGCTGATTTAAAAAAAAACGACATGTTGCAAATATCAATGAATTAAATACATTAACGATATTTCAAAAGTTTAAAATTTTACACAATGAATGGAGCCTTCCTTTAAGCTTTTGTAATCTGCCCTGCAAACAATAGATAAAGGTAAACCTCAGAACTAAGAAAGCTTCTAGAATACGGCCCCATGAGGGCAGCCATGGTCACAATTGTTTTGGAAAGTTGAAAAACTGTCCTTGTTCATAAAAAGGGGGCACAGAATGTGGGTTACCAGGGCCGTATTTAGCTTTTTGGTGCTGGGGGGGGGGGCAAAAACCTCTCTGGGGGGGGGCAATTTAAGGGATGTTTTTAATGAGAACAGTAAAGTCTGTACAGTATTTTGTAATGTCCTAGATGTTGTACTGTGTTTCTTGTATGAAGCGTCAATTTGAGAGTTCTAACGGTGACTTCATGTGTGCTCTCAGCTGTCTGACTGGAGTTTGTTGTGTGGCACTCTGTCACTTACTAGTTTTCACTCCGTCACAATTTATGAAATGAATTGTAAAGGTTGAAATTGTTGCCGATGCAAATATTTTGATTCAAGGTCCGGTCCGTACACACCAAAAACGTGCGTCAAACGTAACAGAAAATGCCGCGGTTTCCACCCACATACAGGGGTCACACCTCCTGTGTGAAATGTTGCGGCGTGGTCCTGCAGTTATGGCTGAACCGCGTGTGTACATGTAGGTAGCCACACCCTCTGAGCATGCGCAGTGAGAAAAAACGCCACGGCAAGCGCACTGGATAACTACAAAAGTTATTTCGGGCGGAGGCGAGCGCGTGTCATGTTTTGGTGTGACCCTTTCATTGAAAATCTATTGAACCTATTTTCACAGCGGTTAATGCGCATTGTTTTTCGCCGTCACGGCCCGCGGCACAGTTTTGGTGTGAACGGGCCTTCAGGCTGGGGATGACGGGCCTGAGTTGTTCCCATGCCATCTTGTGTCAACCTTGAGGAGTCGCCGCTAATGCAGGACAAATTTGTAGTTCTTACAATAGACCCTATCACTCCAAAAGAGCGCAGCACCTTACTGGTGTCAGCGTCATGACGTCCTGCACGTCATTCTGAACGCCAGGATGCGACTCGAAAAAAATCTGGTTGTTTCAGCGATCATGACGTCGTGACACAATCAGATTTTTTTTTCGTCTCGCCTCGAGACATCATGAATGACGTGCGGGACGTCATGACGCTGACACCCGTAAGGTGCTGCACCCTTTTGGAGTGATATCGTCTATTGTGTATATCCTTGATACATGTAAAGTCCGGCAACATCTAACTACGACCCAATGGAATGCAGAAGTCATGTAGTAATGTGGCAGAGCTTTGCGGTTCTTAATCATGCCTGTCGACCATTTGTGGTCGTTTCTGGATTGTTAGCGCTGTGGACCAGTTATATTAATATTCAAGAGCCGCATGTGATTAAAGGTCCGCAGAAAATCCAACTATCAATTTCCTAACTTCTGCATTCCATTGGATCACAGTTAGATGTTGCCAGACTTTATCATACTTGTTGCAAACATAAATCAGGAGCCTGATAGCCTAGTGGTTATCACGTCCGCTTAACAAGCGGCAGGTCCCGGGTTCGAATCCAGCCCGGGCCATATGGGATTTAATTCCCGGCTCTTTACGTCCGTCGCATGGGACAGTAAGCCGTGGTGCCTTGTACCTTGTGTCTTTGCAAGGGCAAGTAAAATACCCCATCCAAGTGAGGAATATGAGTAGCTTGTGATGGCCTCCTCCGTACTTACCAGGCCAATAATGCTATAGCGTCGGCCCTGACGGGAAAATGAAATACAAAAAAACATAAATCACCCCTGTTTTCATGAACTGTTGACCAGGATAAGGGGAAATGGGTTTTGATCAAGAAGTGGCACCTTGTGACGCAGGTTGGTGTGTCTGCCCTATGTTCGTCTAGGGATACTGCATCCCAAGGGGGGACATTTCAGCGGGTCACCCTTCATGGCGGGCAACATTCTTATAGTGGTGCCAGTTTCTTGTGTGTTATAATTCTATTGGCTTTTGTTGAATGAACTTGGGCGTAGAGGCAACAGACAGAAGAAATACTCCTGTGTACTATGAATTCCACTTTAAAGGGAGACATGCACCTTTTTTGCAGCTTGTATAATCATTTGGCACAGAATTACAATGAAAGAGCTTTTTATTTCGTGAAAAAGTTCCAACCGGTTACAAAGTTTTAGTTGATTTTGCGAACGACTCAGCTAAAATCACGAATGAATTAGCATATTTACATGTTAAGTCGTTCACAGTACGGTTGTATTTTGACTGACAAAATCCTTGATATCTTGCTTACTACTACACATAATTTCATGAAACAAACGGCAAAATGCAGTTGTGTCTGAATGCTGTACAAAGCTGAAAAAGAGTGAGAATTTATTTTTGTGGTGCACATAGGACTTTAAGTCCAAATGGTAAAAATTATGTCTGTGTCTTACTGTGAGATGCACAATAGTCCCTGATTCCTCAATCTACACATTTGACATCGGGAAATTGATTTTTTATGAAATAAAAGATAACATGAACTTATGTTGCCTGTGTGGGTTATTCGTGTCGCTTTTTCCAGGTCTTGCAATTTGAGGAGTGGAAGAGTGAATTGCTCTCCTCATGAACAATAGAGCTTTATTGTTCACGAGGAGAGCAATCACTCTCCCACACCTCAAATTGCAACGCCTGTTTTTCAACCCTTCCCAGGCACATGTTGGTTATCTGAAATTGACCTCATTGTAGGCCTACATGGGACAATAGCCGAGCTAATTCTGTTACACCAGTATTAAAGCGAATGGTTCGCGGGGTTTGTTGACAGTTGTTTGTTGCCATGTCCTCAAATCAAGCGCCGTTATGAGAAAAAGGCGAAAGAAGGATTTTAGTTTAATGGGAAATGCATTAGACAGCCAAACTTTGGAGGCGTATTCTGCAAAATCTACCACTTCGAAATCAATGTGAATAGTACAAAATGTACATTTTGACCGACTGAATTTGAAAACCATTTTAACAAATTTTTAATGGAACCTCGTGCCCAGGTGCACGTTTGCATATTTGCACAGGTTTTGCCTATGACTGGAGCACGGCTTTGCCTGGAGACTAGTTCACTCTCTATGGGCGGTACCACCAAAAATCAAAACATACCCCGCGAGCCATTCGCTAAAGAAAGCGTATAATATGTGGTGCTGACGTGGAAAGTGTAAAACACTTTGTGGTGTATTACCAAAATGAATTCTGTTCTTCCATGTTATTAAGGTACTGTCACACTGAAGTAGTTTTCAAAATGTCTTGCCGTGTCCTAAAAAACATCGTAAAACGGGCCAGAACCTGTAACGTTAGCCAACTAATGCCTCGAAGTTCTGAAGTCCCATCCGAGCCCGTCCATGAAGTTCGTAAAAAGACTGTAAAAAGTTGCCACTACCTCCACCCCGTTCGCAGACAGTTTGAGTCCGTTTGGCACAATTTTCAAGAACGTACTGAGAACTAGCTCAGTGTGATGGGGGCATTACTCTGATGTTTTCAAAGGTGCGAGCTCTGCATGGTAAAGTATAATTCACCCTAACTTCAACATGGGCAAAGTGTCGATGGCCTCTACCGAGGACATTTACCATTTTACCTCTACCGAAGACACTTTTGACAGCAGGTGACAAAAATTTCCGCACCGTCTCCAGAGCTGTTTTCAGTGATGAAGACAACATGACGCAAGGTTTCAAGGTAACTACTTTCCTATTGTACTGATTAGCTAGGAGGCCAATGGAATTAAATTTCCCCCTATATTTCAGAACGCGAGCGCCACAGGGTTTATTGCAAGGGTGTAGGCTGGTCTAAGCCTTGGAGGTGCACATTTTTGTGAAAGCGGGACCTCCTGTAGCCTCCGCCTGAAATTCCACAGTATTGTGAAGAGTAACAAAGGTGTGCAGGGCTTGAAAAATTCTCTGGAGCCTACATGCCCAGTCGGGAAACCTGTCTTTTCAGTTTTCAGGTTTTTAGATGCCCAGCTCATCTTGATGGATGCCCGAATCCCTTGGTTTGGTTGGAAATTTACTTTAATTATGTTTATTTTTTGAGTGGGATCCAATTAAGTCGGGCATGTTGTATTTGACTGAAAGTTGGTTTTTGTTGTCCAGGTGGTTGAACAGGTTGCCTGTGGGCATTCGGGCATGTGATTTTTCGAGCCCTGGTGTGTGCTTTGGCGGGGGATCTGGGGCCTCCCCCAGAATCTAGTTGCTCTGAGATGTGATTTCAGTATTATTCTTAGCCAAAATTTAGACGATTACAANCCCCCCCCCCCCGCCTACGCCCCTGGTCCTGTATTGCGGCAAAGACAGGAACAGGCTTGAGGAAGGGCAAAGGGTGAAAGTGGATATGGATCCGCGATCATACCTGAATGAAACAGTATAAAAAAGTTGCCTCGCTTTCAGAAACCATGCATGTCATCCATGTCATCATGTCATGGCCATCATGCATTGTCATGTCAACATGAACATGACATGCATGACATGCATGATGACATGTTCAACGCACATTCATGACATTTCTTGACATTTTACTCTGAATTCCGGATGAGCAGATGTCTAGGCCATGTAGGCAGGCCTAGTAGGCTTACTAGGATCATGAAAGTCATCAGGTAGGCTAGGTAGGAGTAGGCTAGATAGGCCCCTAGGCCTAGGCCTATAGCATAGGATAGCCTACCGGCCTAGGCCTACTGGCCTATGGTGGTAGGCCTCATGGGCCTACCGGTACTTTAGTCTAGAAAGATACCGGTAGGCCTACCCACAGGAACTTGTACCGTTAATTACGGGGGTCCTATCCCCTATATATTATAGGGGGTTAGACCGAAAACTCCGGTCTCCGAACATAACACAGATGTTATGATTCTACGACCGGATACAACCTGCCTATTCCACACGGGACTAGTGTAAGGTCCGGCAGAGGCTAGAGGTAGGGCAAGCGGCGGAGTCGGATATGGATCCATGCTCCTGCCTGAACAACTAAACTAAACTAAACTAAACTAAACCCGAAACTACCCTACTCGGGACCCACTTTTTAACTCGAAATGCGGACGGGAATACGGATGACACTTACAAATTGGAATTGCTGAAACGATGAAGGCATTTCCATAGAACAATGCTGACGATTTGGTGGTAACATTTCTGCTGAAATCTTGGAGCAAGAGCTCCTCTTCTTTGGTCAATTTCTTCACACCGCCAGCCATGTTGCCAACTTTGCACAGAGGAAGTGACGCTGGCAAGAAAACAAAACAAAACGGAGGTAACAGTTTTATTTAGCGCTCTTTTCACACAATCAACAAATAATTACTCTTGATAAATCACTGCATTTACTATTATTACTACTGAGATTGTATAGATGGTTAACGGTGATTAGGCCTATATTAATTTTTAGAAAGTTCTTTGAAAATTATTTGATACAGTGAAGATTGACAAGACAAATTCCTAGCGGTGAGATCAGGAACCAATCTAACATGTGATTGTGAAATTTCTCATCCCATCTTTGTAATAAATCCCGATTTACTGCATAAATGCCGAAAAAGAATAAGTCACAAGCCGCTGGGGGGCTGGGTAGAAGTATAGTCAGAGATAGGTTTGGGAAAAAGAGTCGTGGAAATAGAGAACTCAGTTCTGTAAGTGAATCTTGTCGAGACTTGTGGTTGTAGGTTGGACTATCTAGGCGCCTATGGGCGGTTATATCCGCAAAAAGTAGACGTTGAAAAACAGAGACGTAGGTTACAAAATCAGAGACGTGCTTTAAGAAAACAGAAAACAGAGATGTTCTTTAACAAAACAAAGACGTTCTTTAACGAAACAGAAACGTTTAGCCTAGCTGTGATTTGGAGTCGTTCACAAAGGACATGTTTGTTGGGTTAGCCTACCCTACCGGTACCGGTATAGGTCCAACTCGGCCAATGGCCAACTCGGCCTACCAACTCGGCCAACCAACTCGGCCAACGAAGATACCAACTCGGCCAAGGAATTTAGCAACTCGGCCAGTAGGTAATTTCAATAAAATTATCTATTAAAATCAGAAAACATTAAGATTATTACAGAATGGAACTAATCAATGCTAATGAACTAGAGTTTTATCACATTTTAGCAATGTTATGATGTGCGGTAGGCGGCAAACCAGCAATCATCTGGCAATGGCACCTTTAATTTTTTCATTTCATTTCGTGGTAAACCCAATGAAAGCCAATTCTGTCCAGGCCGCGGCTTAGCCAACCTCAGCAAGTCAATGCTGGATTGTCTGTGACATTTCAACTAAGGCCTTCAACGTAGGCCTACTGGACCAGACTACTGGAGTCGTTAACAAAATTTGGAGACGTGCCTTATCAGAGTTGTTCACATTTTTCTAACGTAGCGATAATTTTAAATGGTACGCCGTCCACAGACGTTGACATGATTTGGAGTCGTTCACAAAGGAGACGTTGTTTGGGGCTCGTGGCAGTTAAAGGGGAATATTAAAAGGCCTTACCGGTATATACCCCCGTCCAGACAAATTTTAATGAGGTCATATTTGATTGGATGTTGGTGCATGGTGATGTCCCATCATGCCTCAGCATGAATTAAGAGAAAACGGGACGCTGCGTTCACTTTCGTGAAAATCGGTTTTTACTGTTGTTGAGCCCTGTAGGTTAATATTTTTTTAAAATTCCTTCGTAGTGCATTAGTATACTAGGATGTATCTACAAAACGACTAGCTCAAAACTAAAATAATAGATGGCGTTGCTGAGATGAGATATTAATACTTTTACGTTTTTGGTCATAAGTTCTAAGAACAATCAAAATGGTCCTGTTGTATACATGTAGGCTGTATCCGGTCGTAGAATCATAACTATGATGTTATGTTCGGAGACCGGAGTTTTCGGTCTGCTTTGTAGCTTGCCCTAGTACATGAGTACCGGTAGTCACTACTAGCTAGTGTAGTGTAACATTAGTGTAGACATGGATGGTAGAATGTCATGGTGTAGTGTAGCCTGATCAATCACTGACTGTACAATGTACATGTACGTCACCTGTGTCTGTCTGTGTGTGTGTGCATGGGCTATTGCATTAGGCCTATCATCCTCCTCATCAAATTTCAGTTTATAATATGACAAATATTTGGTCTTTATCGCTCATTGTCATAATTTTTCAGGTTGAAACTTGAATTTGGTATTTTTACTTTAATACTTTTCTTTCATTTTCTAGCGCCACACAGCAGACTTACAAGATGGTTATGACTGGGGACGACTGAACTTGCAATCTGTTACGGAGCAATCAAACTTGGATGACTTCCTAACAACAGCTGAACTTGCTGGGACAGAGTTCAATGCAGGTGACCAGACTTTATAGACGATGCCCTAAAGTCCAAGTCAATTTCAGCAATTGTTAATGTATTTGTGCATGTTTTCCTCAAATTTTCTTACTTGTTGATTGAGAGTTCTTAAGTTTCGATCCTGATTTTTCCAGAAAAATTAGGGCATGAAATAATAACGGGTTTCTAAGGTAAAAGACATAGCTCAGGGTTTCTGCCAGCGGGGGTGTGGGGTGGGGGTGGGGGGTGGGTACAAATCTCCCCCATGGCTTGAAGTAGGGGGTATGTACCCCCTTCTGTCTGCTGAGCAATGTAGATATTTCTTCTTTTAAATGTCAGGAAAATGCATTTTCAGGGCTTAAAAAAGCAAATTTTTCCAAGCGAGGCCGTAGAGCCCCACCTGAGGGTGCTTACAACGCCCTGCAAGCTATTGTACCCCCTTCTTTCAATTTCTGGTGGAAACCCTGTAGCTTCCAACTGGACTCGAACCCACGGTCCCTCGCATAACGCATCAATCGCCAGCACTCAGAATAATTAAGTAAAAAATTTAATACTCATGTACCGGTATTCTTTTCCAGAAAAATTAAATGTAAAATTCATTGACCCCGATGGAGATGCCGGACTCTTGTCGGAGGAGGCAAGACGGACTGTGTCTAAGGTCCAGGAGGAACACAAGTCCTGTTTGAAGATTCCTCGCCGCCCTCTCTGGGATGAGTTCACCAGCCCTGAAGAACTTGACAGACTGGAAAAAGACAGCTTCTTGGAATGGAGGAGGGAATTAGCATTGTAAGAGTTCATTTGTGAATGACTCATTCTGACTCTACAGAGTTTTTGGTAGAGAATTTTGGTCAAGGGTCAATGCCCCAGGGTGCTTTTGATCCAAGGGTCATACTTCAATTGGGGGGTCACTTTGTCATATTCTGACTTTTGAGGGGTCATCACACTTTCAATGAATGTGATGCCGTCATAGAGAGGAACCAGTCTATGGTGATCACAGCGCCATCTTCATGACTTCAGCACACATGGACGAACTAAAAGTACACAGGTTTTTCAACACACGGCGAAGACACAAATTTTGAAAAAACACGTTTTTAGAAAAGGTGGAAAAATAGAGCTATTACTTAGTGACGAAACACGAAGTATGAAATACGAAATTGGACTTCATTTCCATGACGTAATGTATTTCAGAAGATGGTTGGTGCCACAAAACATCCCTACTGCAAGAGCGTATGACATTAGACAGATAGGTTTACGGTGTATATTAAACTTTGAAATTTATCTTTCGTTTCCATTTCGTAGATATGAAGTGGAAATTTAAAAATTCAAGATGCACCATTACTCTCTCGGTCTTACATGATATGCTAAAAGATGCTCTGGCAGCAGAGATATTTTATGGTGTGAAACATCTTCAGAAATACATTAGATCCTGGAAATAAAGTTGAATTTCATATTTCGTACTTCGTGTTTCGTCAGATTTGCAATACATCACTAATATCTCTGCAGTTACAAAGGCGTTGGTTGTCTTTTACAGTTTTGACAGTCTCCCCTCGACTCATGTGTTCTTTCAGGTTACAAGAAAAGGAGCATCTTGTGATGACACCTTTTGAGAAAAACTTGGAATTCTGGCGACAGTTGTGGCGAGTGATAGAGAGAAGGTGAGATCTGTTTTGAAGGAAATCAGCTGATCATGCTTTAGTTATTCAATAGTAGTGAGGTTTCGCAAATCTGACGAAACACGAAGTACATGTACGAATTTGGACTTCATTTCCATGATGTAATGTATTTCAGGAGATAGTTGGTGCCACAAATATTGCCTACTGCAAGAGCGTCTTTTACATATGACATTAGACCGACATTTCGGTCTTAAATGGTATGCAAAAAGACGCACCGGCAGCAGGGACATTTGTGGTACCAACCATCTTCACAACTACATTAGGTCCTGGAAATGAAGTTGAATTTCGTATTTCGTACTTCGTGTTTCGTCAGATTTGCGAAACCTCCCGAGTATCAAAAATCTAAGCAAGCCTTATGGTTTTGGTATTGTGTATAATTTCAGTGATATCATCGTCCAGATTGTGGATGCACGGAACCCACTTTTGTTCAGATGCGAGGATCTGGAAGCCTATGTAAAGGAAGTCAACCCTAACAAGATCAACGCTATCCTTGTGAACAAAGCTGATCTTCTGACTCAAAAACAAAGGTTTGTTGGTGAAGAAGGAGTTGTTTATGTTGAAAAGCACATTTGATACCAAGATCATGCAACGACACTCGCCAAGGAGCTTGTGATTCAAAAGCAACAAATCTTGAAAGTTTGATTCCAAAGCAACAACACTTACTTGGATGCTTTTGATTCAGAGCACTTCTCTGGCATAGATATTCCACTCTAGACAAATCCCAAATTGACAAAAACGAGAAAGATCTGCGCACTTCTGCTGAAATCGCAAGCACAACCTCGTGAAAACATTCACCAAACACTGAAAACACTATCGATACTGACAGTCTGATTGTCCTGCGCTTACCTGTCTATGCACTCCCGTACATCATCATGTGCATTCACCATCGTGAATCGTGTCCTGTCAATCGATCTCGTACCGTTCCAAGCTCAACTCCAGGCCGGCCTGAGTGCAGTGTTTCCTCTCCTCTCGTCGCCACAGTTCACAAATACACATTAAGCTCCGCTGGAGCTCGTAACAAGAACACAAACAACTAAAACAATCATATGTTGATGACCCATCAAACACTGTGCGTACTCTGCTCAACTCCACAAAATCACACGTGTGTCCAAACTCATTTTCCGGTGAAAAACTCCACTGCGCATGCGCGCCTATATTGTAAACTAAAAATAGACTCTTGTCTTAGTTAACACCTCGGTCTCAAACCATCTGACGTGACACAATCCACGATTCAGCAATGGTCGACTCTGACGCAACATCGCTGAAGTCACGTTGTGGGGTTCTCTGCGTTGCATCATTCAGTTTCAGACCGCGTTTCTGTTTGCGATTTCGACGGAAGTGCGCAGATCTGGGAATTCGAGAATTGTCTATTGAATAATCCTGATATACGTGTGTCTTTGTTTCTTCTTTTAGAGAAATGTGGGCTGATTACTTCAGTAGTATTGATGTCAAGGTCATCTTCTGGTCGGCCATGTTGGAGACGGAGAAACTGAAGATGAAGGACGCGGGCGGTGACATGGATGATGGGGATGTCGAAGATGAGGATCATATCAGTGATGATGAAGATGATGATGACGATGCTGCTGATGTTGTTCATCACGGTGATGATGACATTGCTGCTGCTGCTGATGATGATGATGTGGTGGAGGTGGTGGGGGAGAATGTTGACAATAAAGAGGTAGAAGCATATTGTGCTGTGGGGGGAGAGAGAGGGGAGAAAATGGATGCAGAGACAGGTGAGGAGTCAAAATCAGAACATATCGGCGGGAAAAGGGAGAAAGTAGACAGTGGTTTGGGACCTGGGAATGAAAGCGACCCTACGTCAGGGCAGAATAATGTGAGTGGTGCTGTGGACATGTCTTGTGATTGTGCTGATAGTTCTCAAATGAAATCATGTGAAATGGACATCAGTGAAGGTCAGGAAACACGGACTGGTGATTCTGTGGAAGTGGATTCTAAACAAGTCAGCAATCATGGGGAAATACTCTCAGGGATGGATTTACTGGAGACGTTAAAGTCGTTACATCATGGAGAGACGTACACCCCAGGGCAGACCACGATTGGTTTGGTGGGGTATCCTAACGTTGGGAAAAGTTCCACTATCAACGCCATCTTGAGGACGAAAAAGGTGCCAGTGTCGGCAACTCCTGGACGGACGAAACATTTTCAGGTGAGAAGCTCTTGACTGTGGGTTTATGTAGCTAGGCTGTGTATTGGTTCAGGCCTGTTGACAGAGAGATTAAATTTGCACCCCCTCTTGTGATGTACGGGACTTGTTGAACTTTAATGGACAGCATTGTGGTTGGTCCAAAACCCAAAAGCAGCATTGTGGTTGGTCCAAAACCCAAAATCTAATGCTGACACAGACGCAGATCCAGAGGGAGGTTTTGGGGGTCGTGACCCCCTGCTCTCCACCACCAATCGCTCTTTTCAAATAATTTGGGAGAACACGTTAAAGAAAGCTTCTGTTTGATGCTGAGATCCAGGAAATCGCGTCTACGGCCTTCTAGATTTCAAAATTTTCTGGGGGAGCCCCCCCCAGACCTCCCATCGGCATGGGCACCTTCGGCGCTCGCCTGCAACGACTGCCTTCGGTGGCACTGACCCCCCCTCTGCCAAAAATCCTGGATCCGCACCTACAGATATTTTGTGGTTTACAGTACGGTACATGTACATGTCTATCACCTGTACCTTTCAGACACTGTACGTTGAACCAACACTGATGCTGTGTGATTGTCCTGGACTTGTCATGCCTTCCTTCGTCTCAACCAAAGCTGAAATGATCATCTGTGGAATCCTGCCCATTGATCAGATGAGAGATTTTGTCCCTCCTGTTGCTCTGATATCCTTTTGAAAAGCCCCTGCACGTTTACACTGATCAGTCTATGAAAATACTTGGCCTTCACTCTCCTCTAAAATCTATATCTTACACATAACTGGTACTTGATTCTTCCTTCAGGGGCCTTTATGGCCGAGTGGTAATCACGTCCGCTCAGCAAGCGGCGGGTCCCAGGTTCGAATCCAGCCCGGGCCATATGGGATTTCATTCCCGGCTGTTCACGTCCGTCGCACAGGACAGTAAGCCGTGGTGTCTTGTACCTTGTTTCTTTGCAAAGGCAAGTAAAAGACCCCATCCAAGTGAGGAACATGAGTAGCTTGAGGTGGCCTCCTCCGTACTTACCGGGGCCGATAATGCTTTAGCGTCGGCCCTGACGGAAAA
>NMRB01001298.1:0-17947 GCA_002633025.1 Notospermus geniculatus
CTCTGAGACCAATATATAGTTGATCATGAAAAAGGTGTTATTTCAAGTTATTTGTATTTTACTGATCAACACGGCAACCATTTTATACTTAAAAATACATAAGATATTTTTGTGTTCACTCAAAAATGCATTAAAACAAATCTTGAGTATTGTGGAATGATGTGCGTTGAATGCATTCTTGGATAAAATATGATATCAGTGACTAAACACTATGCTCCCAAAAGACACTCTAAGAGTGTCTTTCTGGGTGCAAGTAGTGGGTAGATCAGTCAACTTGACGATTGTCAATGGAGGGCCCATCCCCCTGATAACCCCCCCCCCCAAAAAAATCACTGACTGCAAGTAGGAAAAATCCCACAGCAGGGTTTCTGCCAGAAATTTTTTCCAGGGTACTAATATCTTCAAAATCAGCAAAAACTCCATGAAATTAAAGAAAATGGCCCTTTTGTGTTCCCTTGAGGGAACTAGCAAAGTACCCTTAGTACCCTCTCTGCCTAGAAAATCAGTGCAGTGCAAGTATTCCCTTGGAAAACTTTTTAAAAAAAGGTCCAAGTATCCCCTAGAAAACTTAATGCAGGTATCCCCAAGTAAACATACACAGCAAGTATCTCCTGGGAAAAATCAATACTGCAAGTATCCCGTGGGAAAAATTAAGACTGCAGGTATCCCCATGAAAATGAATGCGCAGGTACCGCATTTTCCGGCAGAAGACCCGCGGCTTTTTCCCGCGAAAAGGCCCCCAAATTCGTGAGTGCAGGTGATACAACGGTGCGGTTCTTATGTGGATTAAGGCCTATAGACCGATTCCTGGTCCCAACATAGCTGTTGCGTCAGCTATGTTGGAACCAGGAACCAGTCTACCTGAGTTAGTGACCGACCTGATACTGGGTATATCCGTCGTGCTCCTCTCACGAGAATCATTCCTGTTATAAGCCACGGGTGATATGGCAGTGCGGGTCTTCTGAGGATAATAGCAATGACCTATAGGGGTGCGGGTTTTAGGGCGGTGCGGTTAGTAATGCGGAAAATACGGTACCTGTCTGTCAAGTCAGCACCAGTAACAGTAAGTCGACTTCAGAGACTAATACACCTGCCATTATCAGCAACACGAAGCCAGACAACAGTGACTGGGGAATGCAGGAATCAAGCAAGATACGGCAGTGGTAAGTCTGCCACGCATCTGTCCAGCAGATTCTACAACAGCGACTGCTCGATCATGATTCTTTCGAAGCCCTCTGGTGGTGGATGATAGAAACCACAGAACTGTACGTCTATTATTGCACCCTCATCAACTGGAAAGAGAAAATTACAGGGTTAAGAATGGCCGAAGTATGGCGGACGATGAAACTGAGATCGGGAAATTGAACCCCAACAGGAAAGGTCACCTATCCAAATTATTTAGCCACCCAATAACTAAAGAGGGAACCACACTGGATTCACCACCTCTCCAAAAAGAGGCTCAATTTTGTGCCAGCAGCACACAAGGTGATAATGGGGAACCCGCATGACTGCAGATGGCGCAGTCAGTATAAGACCCGAATGACGTACTGACGTCACTTTTCTCGCTGTTGACGTCACATCGTCAAAGCATGTGTACATTTTTCTACACAATTTTCCGTGGAAATTTCCCCAAAAGACGTTGTCAGTATTGGCATCCTGTGGCATTTCTGACGAAACAAAGCAGTGATATATGGAGAACTTTGAACATGAAACAGGACAGTGTAATTTAATCAAAATTGAACCAAAGAGAGTGGTTTATTTTGGGGCAAGAAGTAAATGGAAATACTGTTAGAAAATAGGACTTCCGGGTCTTACACTGACAGCGCCACGTCGTGGCGTAGTTCTGCGGGTTCCTCATTATATCACAAGCGATCTTAGCGAGCAAAATCGGCTGTTGACGCCAGGTGTGTGGCAATGCGTGGAATTCTCTCACCAGCAATGTTTGCCCATTGTCAAACAGTACTAAAGCTGATAACGCCAAGTCTGCGGTGGTTGGCTGGCGAGAAGATAGGTGGCGAGTAGATCACTTGTGATATCACCTTGGTGGTGACAGATGTGAGGCGGTCTAGGAAAACCCTTGTTGATCATTCAGCGACTTCCGACGGGTTTTCCTAGACCGCCACACAGATGTCTACCATCGTGCCACTTGGAACCCCGAGGCCTTTTCTCCTCATAAAACTTACCGTAAACAATTGGATATACTGTTCCCTTGATCCCACAGAATGGTGTCCCCAACGCTTTTCCATTCAGGTAGAAGTTCATTTCAATGTGATCAAATGTTACACCCTAGAAACAAGACACAAGTTTTATCACTGCTCTGAGTCTGACAACACAAAAATGCACTTCTAAGAAAAACAGTCGCCAACACTGGGCATGAGGTGCGGGGCACACCAAACAATTTTTTCTAGAGGGGTACAGTTGAGAGCCCTCCTCCATGAGGGAACTTTCTTTCAGGTGAAAGGGGCTGTTCATTTTCGTCACTTGAGGAATCTGAGTTGTGATCCTTGGGAAAACAGAAAAAGCTATGCACTTGCAAATTGCAGGGATTATTTGTTGTGCTGTACAGAATAATCGCTGCAATTTGCAGCTTCATAGCTTTCTCCATTTTCTCAAGGATCACAACTGGACATTTCTCACCAGATTCTGGAGAAACATTTTGAATTTAATTTTGTGGCATTCGGTTCATGAGGTGAGTGAATCTGAAGGTCAGAAATGAGGTCCCCCCATGCAATAAATACTCTGTAAATAGACTGTTACTTACTATGATATCACCCTCTTGTGGAAGTTCTGCTAATTTTCCTTTTTCCTCATTATTATGAAGTAAGATACCAGCATCATTAAGTACCCAACTTTCAGCGGTCGTGCCCATTGGCACCGTGTGGAGATCGACTCTCCTTGTGGCTAAACCTAGACCCCAAACACCTGAAAATGAAAACAGAAAATTGTAAATTAATATTTAGAGATTTTTTGCCAGGAAAGGCTACCTAGAAGAGTAAGTCAAAATTGTTGATGGCAGTCATTTGCTTTTGTTGTGGATATTATCAAGAATATGACATATTATCCACTTATTCTTGATATTATCCAGAAGTGTGGTAGAACTTCAATGACAAAGTGATCGAGGAGCCCTGATATCCGAGTGGTTATCACGTCCGCTCAGCAAGCGGCAGGTCCCGGGGTCAAATCGCGCCTGCGCCATACGGGATTTCATTTCCGGCTCTTCACGTCCGTCCCGTGGGACAGTAAGCCGTGGTGCCTTGTGCACCTTGTTTCTTTGCAAGGGCAAGTAAAAGACCCCATCCAAGTGAGGAACATGAGTAGCTTGAGAGGGCCTCTTCTGTAGTCATAAGGGCAATAATGCTATGCTTTGGCCCTGATGGAAAAATCTAATACTAAGTGATTCAGACAACCAGACATCCCTCATGCAAATCTGTTTCAAGAGTTTCCTGAAAAACAGCACCATATGTGGACGACAGGTGACACAATTTCTTCCCAGCTTACCTGAAGACTGTAGTTTTATTTCAAAGAAAGCTTTGTTCTGTACAATCGGCGCTGTGGCAAGTGCACCTCCAGTCCCACATATCCGCCGACCATTTTTTACGATTACCACATCATTACCTAAACAAGAGAAGAAAATCGTGTGTAAGCCAAAAGACTGGTTGGACCCGGTGTAACGATTTTCAGTGAGGTCCGTGTGCCAGTGTGACATTACAATAGATTGACGGAATAAGCCATGACTTGACAATGAGCGACACACAGAGAAACAGTGAGTCCGTTTCCCAGTGTGTTCCAAACAATGGAAGTCACACAGAAAAACGGCCACACTGAAAAACGTTACAACGGCACTGTCAAGGCCAAGGCCTACCCCAACTAACTACTGTATGCCAATGGTACGTAAAGAGATGTAGGCCCAGTTGCTACTTGTACAGTGGTGGGCGCACCTTTCATTACTAGCCGCGTAATGTTGATGAAATGTTATGCAGCTACCTTATCGCTTATAGGCATACCATTCACTTTCACGACGTAGGCCTAACATCATTCTGTTGGGTTGCCGTTTTGCCCGCAGGCTCGCGTCATCAGCAATACATTTTGCCCTCGGCTTTGCGTCATTATGGCGACGTCAGCAATGGCGGATAATTGTCGCAGTTATTACGTTGTGGAAACGATGAATAGGCCTACCAGTAGGCCTNCGGACTCGCTGCGAGTCCGAATTCGGCAACGTTTCCGATTTCGGAGTTTTCCCGGACTGACACTGCCAGTGTCCGTGATTCACAGATCACAGCCCCCCACAGTGATTCACAGTCTGCATGCCTTGGCCTAGCTAGGCTAGAACATAGTGACAGTGTCAATGCAGTGCGTATGCAGTATGAGTGTGTGTTCTACTGTAAATGAACTGCTGTCTGCACAGCCACAGTGCACTGCACATCTCTGCTGTGTGTGCATGTGCATGCATAACAACAGAGTCAGTCAGAGACAGAGCAGAGAAAGTGTGAGCAGCAGTCTCCAGTCCAGGACTGTACGGTCAGGCCTCTTATTCAATCCTACACTCTTACAACACCATTTTGGTCCAACTAACCAAGATGATTTGTATCTAATTTGACATCTGGCAGCTCCTTTAGAGGTACATGACCAGTGCTGAAGCCCGTTCCATGCCAGCAACAACGTAAACAGCAAAAACAAGCAGCCATGTTGGCTGTTCGGGGAATACCAGGAAATGACGTCATTAGATTAGAATGGGAATTCCGACCATTTGTTATTGCAAATTACGATTGGTGGCAGCACCTCCTGGTGCGCCAAAGTGTCGCCACCTTTAGTTAGCCGTCTGAAGTTAAACAAGGTCTCACTATGTGTTCAGTATAAACTCAAATAATAATAATAATAATATGTTCAGTATAAACTCAGTATTCAGTATTCAGTATTCAGTATGCATGTCGCATAAATTATTCTCTGAAAAGTGAATGGCTTCTTTCATTCGGTTCTACTACACCAATCAATCCAGTTTAGCTACACTCAGTATTTTTTATTTATTTATTCATTATTTTACCATGACTGCATACAAAAAGTTAAGATTAGGCCATGCTTGGAGGAATTATACTGACAGTATAATTCCTCCAAGCGCCATGTAAAAAAATAGTTGGTTAGCATCCCTCCCGCCATGGTATGGAAATCACCCCTCCTCTATTTTTTTAAATTTTTTATTTAAAAAACCTTCCAAAAATTGCCAAAACAGTGATAAAATTATAGGCTGGGAAGCTTAAATAATTAACAACACGTTTTAATGGACAGAAAGTAGTTTCAATTCCTATATACCTATATATTTGGAATTACCCTCAGGTTGCCATGATTACCATGGTAACATGCATCTCGAACTCAATAAAAATTTTTAAAAAAACCTAAAAACCTAAAATGTACGTCCACGCGGTTTTGTTTATACCCACTGACCTCTGACCCGCCGAAGGAGGTCAGAGCCTGTGTACACAGGCAAAATGACGTACATACGGCGGACGTACAGCTACTTTTATATCCGCCGTATAGTACAATGGATCATGATCCTCTGGACGTCCGGTGTACGTATGGCTTACGTACGGAAAAATATGTCCGCCGAGTATATGCCGTACGTATGGCATAGGCCTACGTACGGCATACGCCATATATCCCGCGTACATACGACGACGTACATACAAATTGAATCTAGCTACTTTCATATACGGTACGGTATATATACGCAACCAGGACTGACGGGCGTATGCCGTATATACGCCATACGTCCGCCAGATGTACGTCAATTTCCCTGTGTAGTGGAAAGACCGGGTAGGCCTAAAGTCTGGCAATATCTATCTTTGACCTAATGGAATGCGGAAGTTAGGAAATTGATCGTTGGATTATCCTCGGACCTTTAATCACATGCGGCTATTGAATGACCGGACCGGACACTGTATAATCAAAAGTGATCCGGACGCTGTATAATCAAAGGTCACATTTAATTGATGTTCTGATCTCAATCTGTAATATCTTATCCACTTTAAGATGTTTAAGTTCCATAGCTGTCTGTAAATAATGTTATTCATGACCTCGCAACAACTTTTGGTTTGTCAAATTCAGCGTTTAATAGGCCCAATCCAATGTTTATGTAGCTTCAGTGTTGCCGCATCAGCCTCGTTCCCATACGAGTTCCTGTTGCATATCTAGTTTGGTTCCCGAACCCACCGCTAGGGCCAAAAGGGTTCGGTATCGGCCTCGTTTGACCTTGACCTCACACACAGAATTCTGTGTGTGAGGTCAAGGTCAAATTAGGCCGATACCGAACTCTTCTGCGCCTAGCGGTGAGTTCGGGAACCAAACTATTGCATATCATGATCCTCTTCAGTAATTAGATGATTAGCGAGCGCCTTACTGAATAGGAGGGATATCCGATAACTACATTGTACTTTTTATTTCTTAATCTTTGGATCTCGTGTGATTGGTCATAGGATAACTAAGGTAATTATTATTGTACATTTTATTATTTACTTTTATTCACTTGACGGTAATTTTGAACTTTTGGAATCACGTGTCATTCGAACTTTGGTTTGTTCGAATCTTTGGCTTCGCGTCTCGGACACTGCATCCTGTGACACGTGGTTACATTGTGATGTAATTTTTGGGTATAAAAACGGCTGCACAGCCTCATTTCTTCGCTTTGTGCCGAGGAAGTGACTTGTTCTAATGTCCAGCCCTGTGCTGCGATTTCTCCGCTGCTGCTGATGTTCGACTGGTTGTAGTCCGATCATACATGTAGGTCTTCCCTACATCGTTATAAAGTTTCCCGTGTTCTGGGCCGGGAATGAACGTGGAGTTGGGGTTTTTACTTTATTGAGTTACCGTCGAGTCTGATTCGTTGCTCTGATGATACTTATTCTCACGTTTGTACATTTTTATTTCGTTTGAATGGTCCGTTGTCGCGGGTCAAANCTTTGTTTTGGGACCGCGATGGTCCATGTTCTGCGATTTTCATAAATCGACCGAGGTTGTCAGATTCCCGTTGGTATTGCCTGGCTGCAGCGATTGTAACCTAGCATACCGTTATTATCCTGTACCTGTGCACGTACAGCGAGCAGGTACCTTCTTGAGTCCACGTCTTATGTAATTTGGGAGTTTATCGGTGCTCATCTCAGTAGCCATCGTATTCCGTTGCTAAGTCGGATTAAGACTGTAGACAGTGTGAGAATGGGTAGAAAGCGAAGACAGCGTATGATGCGCGGTAGGCGCCGTGATGACGAACTGGTTCCGTCTGACTCCGAGGGTGAAGATCGCGTTCTATACCGTACGGAGAGAGTTTCTCACAATTTTAGTGACGAAGAGAGTGGCATGGCACCGCTTTCAGTTGCACAATCGACAACGATTACCACCACGACGGTGACCACAAGTACGCCGGTTACACCAGCTGCCGATTGGCCTCCACTGATGGCGACGGGCCCTGGCCCATTCCTCCCGTCAGTCGTTTGGTCCGCTGAGAAAAATGCAGCAGAGGCAATGATGTCCCTATCTGGCAGGGACCGAGTCCCGAACGTTTCTGGGTCGCAGCCCAGTTTTGCTGACATGGCTGCCAGCGCTCCGACCTCCTCGGGGTCTGGCCTACCGCGTCAGGTGTCTCAGGTATCATCAAACCCGGCAGCGTTTCCTGTGCGGTCAGCAGCAACCCAGCAGGCTGCGGGTTATCATAACAGCATGGCATTCCAGCCCTATCTCTCTACTGCGCAACCAGTTATGACATCGAGGGTAATATCCGGTTACCGAAGCCCGGGTTCGATTCCCGTCGCTGGGATGACTAATGTTGTGGTTTCTAGTTCCTCTGTGCCAACCATTGGTACGAGCGTGTCTCAACCATCTATAGGGTGTAGCCCGGTGCCAGGCGTTGGTCACCGCGGATGTGAAGCAAACGGCAGGCCAAGCCCATACATGCCCCATAATAATCCTGTATCTGTAGCACATGGGCCTGTTGAAACCCCACAGTTCACTTATTTAAATGGTCAATATTTTCGAGTAACTCCAGTGAGTGAAGCAGAAGTGCCCAATGCCAATTTGATGGGTATTCCTCAGACAGGGCATGACAATTGTTCTGTTTCCATGAGATTGACCACTGAGACGCAGCCGCAAGATGCCATTTTACATTCAGGGCGTTCCCACGAGGGCAAAGGTTTCCAGAACCCTCATGGAGGAATGAATAGAGAGCCAACGAAGACCCCCTCAGTATCTGATGCCCAGGCATCACGAAAAGTTAAAGCTGAGAGGCGCGCTCCGTCCAGTTCAAGCTCCAGTAGCGACAGTCGTTCCAATAGTTTAGATCGTTGGTGCTCGAAGTCGTCCGGGTCCGACAGTGATGACCCTGGAACAGGGCAGTTGAGAAGGGCCAACCACAGGAAGGGCACACACTCAAGGGTTCCAAAGTTACCTCCATTCAAAGATCCTAAGAAAGAGTCGTGGGAGGCATGGTTGAACCGTTTCCTAGATGTCGCCACACGTTGCAAATGGGATGATGACGAGAAACTAGACCAGCTCCTCCCTAAGCTCCAAGGTGCTGCTGGTGAGTTTGTGTATGCACAGCTAGACCGAAAAGTTCGTCTAAGCTACAAGAAATTAGTGGTCGAACTCAACCATCGTTTTAAGAGAGTGGAGACAGCAAAATCATATGCAGCGAAGTTCTCCAACCGTGCTCAGAAGCCCGGAGAGGCCGTCACTGAGTACGCGGCGGACCTCAAGCGGCTGTACAGTAAGGCTCATGGGTCACGTGATGCTGCCACACGGAAGGAAGATCTATTGCGAAGGTTCCTAGATGGCTTAAATGAAGATGATATTCGGTTTCACGTCGAGTATGTCAAGGAGCCCAAAGATATAGACCAGGCCGTGTACGAAGTTGTGCGTTTTAAGGACACTCAGCGGGCGTCGCGAACTTCAAAGAAGACCGCCAGGGCCATCAAAGAGAAGACTTGTGATTCAAGCGGCAGCAGCTCAGAATCAGATGAAGAAGCACCCGTGAGATTGGTAAAGAAAAACTCTAAACCACCACGCGGCCAGCAGGTAACCAAGGGCAACGATAATCGGACGAAGGAATTAGGATCTGGAGGCCAGGCTCCACAGAATCAGATGACGTCAGCACCAGAGCCTACTGGGGCGAAGTCAGAAATAACTCAATTGACGGAAGCAATTGGGCAACTTATGAAGAAGTTAGACTCCCCGGACAGCAGATACCAGGGGGGAAGAAACCAACAGTCCAACAGCGGAAGGAATGATCGAAGACAGAAGGACAATAGCCGACCAAGGGTGTCAAAAAGTGACGTCACATGCTACCGTTGCCATTTGAAGGGACATTATTCACGTGAATGTCTCTCACAGGCACCAGCCTTCACGGGCAACCCTCAGGATGCTCCGCAAATTGGCAATGGCACAAATCCTAATGCACCAGTTTTCCAGCCGTTTCCTGCCGGTAATTCAGCAAATGTTCCGTCCAATAGCCAACCAACGCAGGCGGGAAACCAGTAAGGGTCAATTCCAATGGCCAAGAGGCGACCCGTGGGTGTAATAAAGGCCAAACTGATGTTATTTTGAAGGATGAAATCATGAGTGAAGACCGATGTTCTGACGATACCGATGATGACAGTGAGGTTGAAGCGATTAGACGACAGAGCCCGTCTCTGTGTGGAGTCTACATAGAAGGTAGCATTCAAGGTGTGGATGTTACGATTACAGTTGACACCGGGGCAACTAAAACCATTATGTCACATGATGTTTTCTGCAGCATCCCGGTTGGTCAAAGACCGGAGTTGTTTGTGCCAGTCCGCCGAGGTAGGCTGACGAACGCAGACGGCAAAACCATTACATACTATGGCAAAGCCGTGTTCAAGCTTACCATGGGGACGCTGGTTTTGGCTAAACCAATCTTGGTCGCTGACATCCAGGATGAGGTTCTGCTCGGTGCAGACATCCTGCAGAATGATGCTGATGGGCCAGCAGATATTTTGTTATCACAAAATAAACTAGTGCTGAAGGGAACGGACATTCCCTTAGTACAAGTCGGGGTCCCGGGAAAGGCTCGTCGAGTTCGTGCCTTGGACCGGGTGGAGATCCCAGCAATGAGTGAAGTCATCATCGAGGGGACTGTAGAGCAAAGGTCGCGGCGTTGTCGAGATGATTATTGCCTGTTGATAGAGGGGAGCCATGAGTTAGTTGCGAAGAACAACCTCTTGGTAGCACCGACACTGGTAAATGGGGCGAGAGATGTGACAGTTCCTGTCAGGGTGATGAACCCATTCCCCCTGCCCAGGTTGGTGTACCCAGATACGGTAATTGGGTTCGCTCAGCCAGCGAGTCAGCCGGTCACCACGGTGTTTGAACGGGAATCGAGCGATGGCTCCATTGATGCTGTTCGGAGAATCCAATTAGCGCATCCAAGCGACACGCCACTAGAAATTGCACGTCAGGCTAAGGTGACTGCCTCAGGTGGAGACGGCCCCCTGACGGAACCGACATCAGTAGTCCCATGTGGGGACGGCCCCTTGCCTCCTTCCACGGATAAGCGATCGACCTCAGTTACTTCCGGTGGAGATGACCCCTTGCCTCCACACCTGGTTTCTTTGTTTGAGAGGTCTGTTGAGAAACTTGATGATGATAAGGCCCAGGTAGTTAAGAAACTATTGATTGAATTTGCCGATGTATTCTCCAAGGACGAAAATGACCTAGGGTTGACGAATCTGTTGGAACATCAGATTGATACGGGCGATGCAAGGCCTTTTAAGCAAGCGCCCAGAAGAGTTCCATTGGCTTTCGCGGGGGAAGAAAAGAAGGCTGTTGATAAACTCCTGGCCCAAGGGACGATCCGAGAATCCACCTCACCCTGGGCATCGGGTGTGGTGCTGGTGCGGAAGAAGGACGGCAGTGTGCGACACTGTATCGATTACCGTGCCCTGAATAAACTGACTCGGAATATCCCTGCGACTCCACTGCCAAGGTGCGATGACTTAATTGACTCCCTCACAGGCGCCAAGATATTCAGCACTCTGGATATCACGTCAGCGTACAATCAAGTACCAATTAGAGAGCAAGATATTCCTAAGACGGCTTTTGTCACCAAGCATGGATTGTTCGAATATGTCACTATGCCCTTCGGACTGTCAGGCGCTCCCATGACGTTTCAGCGACTTATCGAGATGGCTATGAAAGGGTTGAAAGATGAGATATGCCTGTTATATCTTGACGATATAATCATTTTTTCGTCTGATTTCTCCAGCCACATCGAACGACTGCGAAAAGTTTTCCGGCGCATCAGGGCCGCGGGTTTCAAATTGAAACCTTCCAAATGCCACCTCCTCTGTCCTGAAGTCACCTTTCTGGGCCACACAGTATCCGAACGAGGGATAGTACCGAACGATGATAACGTACAGAAACTTCGAACCTGGCCAACACCCCGTAATGTTACTGAGGTCAAGGGCATTCTAGGCTTGGGCTCGTACTACCGCAGATTCATCAGGGACTATTCAGTGCTGATGCAACCATTGATCAATTTAACCAAGAAGGGAGTGAAGTTTGAGTGGTCTGATGCCTGCGAAGATGCGTTCCGGGCGTTGATAGCAAAGCTGACGGGTCCTGAAGTCATGTCGTTTCCTCGTCCTGAAGGTACATTCTTCCTCGACTGTGATGCGTGTGATGTCGGAATAGGAGCTGTGCTTTCTCAAGATCAAGATGGGGAAGAACGAGTTATCGCGTACGCCAGCCGCACGCTCAATAAAGCTGAGCGCAATTATTGCGTCACTGATAGGGAGTTGCTAGCCGTGAAGCACTTCGCGGAGTATTTCAAGCACTATCTGCTGGGCAGAAAGTTTGTGGTGCGTACAGACCATATGGCGTTAAAATGGCTGTACAGCTTGAAGGAACCCAAAGGCAGAGTGTTCCGTTGGATTGGCATTCTTTCTCAATTTGACTTCGAACTTCAATGGCGACCTGGCAAGAAACATCAGAATGCTGACAGCATGAGTAGATGCCCGACGCCCCGCGATTGTACCTGCGGCGTGAGTGATGATATACCATGCGGGCCCTGTGCGAAATGCGTTAAGAAATCCACCGATATGATGAGCTCAATGTATCCACCAGATGACGGAGTTTTCACACGACGAGTGACCAGATCACAAACGCCAGCTCAACACGTGGCTGATGACGCGGATGACGTCAGTACGGGATGGAATCTCCAATATCCCCCTGCAGACCTGCGGAAGATGCAGATCGAAGACCCAGATGTCGGACCAGTCCTGGCCTGGAAGGAAGCCAGCGATGAACGCCCTCAGGGTAATGAGGCGATGGATAAAAGCCCTGCCACGAGGCACTATGTCAACATCTGGAAAAGCTTAGTAGTTAAAGATGGTGTACTGTATCGGTCCTTTTGTAAGAAGGATGGCACAGATAGTTACCGTCAATTGATTGTACCTAGGAAACTTCGTCAGGATATTATGAGGCAGATGCACGATTCTGTATTGGCTGGTCACCTGGGTAAACGAAAGACCCGCGAACGTTTACTCCAGCGTTTCTATTGGTTTGAAGCCCGGGTCGATTCGGATCTATATGTCAGTCGTTGTGACACCTGTGCTTCCATTAAAACCCCGGCAAAGAAGCCGCGAGCTCCCATGGGCACCATGCCAGTTGGTGGCCCCCTTGATCGCCTCTCCACGGACATATTGGGTCCACTGCCGGAGACGGAGCGTGGCAATAAGTATATACTTGTTGTCACCGACTACTTTACTAAATGGACTGAGATTTTCCCTGTCAGGGACCAAACAGCTGTCACTACTGCTGAGGTCATCCTCAATGAAGTGATAGCTCGCTTTGGAACTCCCCTCGACATTCATTCCGATCAGGGGCGAAATTTCGAGAGCACCATTTTCAAAGAGCTCTGCGCGCTGCTTGAAATCAGGAAAACTCGCACAACTCCGGCTAATCCCCGGTGCAATGGCCAGTGCGAGCGGTTCAATAAAACTTTGATCAGGATGATCAAGGCATATTTGAAGGGCCAGCAGAATGATTGGGATAGGAACCTGGGGTGCCTAGCAGCCGCCTATCGGGCGACTCCGAGTGAGTCCACAAAGCTTACTCCGAATCTCCTCATGCTTGGACGCGAGGTCCGCAGCCCAGCTGAAATTATGTACCCATTTAACGAAAATACGGATGCTACGGATAATGAAACTGCGTATGGAGAATACGTATTTAACCTGAGGGAGCGCATGCTTTCGGCACACGATGTGGCCCGAAAGAACCTTGGCGTGGCCGCCAAGCGGCATAAATACGGTCACGATGCCAAGTTGAGTTTCACGCAGTTCACACTTGGGGACGCTGTCTGGTATCAGACCGATATCAGCCAGTTAGATATTACCCCGAAATTCCGTCGGGCGTATGAGGGCCCCTACCTTATCATTCAGAAAGTCGATGACCTAAATTACGTCCTACAGCTGGATAAGAGAGGAAAAACCAAGAGGGTCCATCATAACAAATTGAAAAAATATGAGGGGCAAAACCAACCACTCTGGTTTCGGAGTGCGCTCAAGAAGTTGAAAAAGCAATAATATAGTGGTCCATTGATTTCCGGGCTCTTGGCCCGCGATATTTGCGTTGAGAAAATTCAAATGTAATTGATATGTGTTGTCTACAGATTTCCAGGCCCGTTTAGACCTGCGATACTCAAGCCCATGTTTTTTATATCATTACAGATGGCAGAGCGGCAATATGCGTGTGCTAGGGGATGTACCTTCATTGGTTCCGAGGCCCGTGCTGTTTTGCACGCGATGGAGCAGCACGCGGTAAAGTCAGAAGTCCCCTTCTTCTGTGAGGAATGCCAGCTGAAGATGAGGACAGAGGGATACGCCCGCCGACATGTGGACCGGCATCACCATGGAACACCCTACTTCCGGTGCGTATCGACGAGGAAGTGCCTCGTGACCCTCGCGACGATGCGGCATTACCTGCGTCGGGTGCCGGATGGGGAACGCCAGGCATGCCAGGGGAATGGTGCTTCACAGGCGGTGAAGCGTGCCGATCCACCCCAGATTCGCCCAGTAGCAAAGCGGATGAAGTTCGACATTCGGTCACCGGCAACGGCCGATTGCGATGAGGATATTGCCCCTGTCTCCCTCGGAGACGATGCGCAACTGTGCACCTTAATAGATACCGTACAGCATGATGGTGACCGGGAGCGAGAGAGGTCCGTGGAAACCGACGCGGAGGACTTTATCACTGTTTCCGATGTTGACGACCTCGCTCTCAACGATATGGAGCATGACTGTTTTTTGAGTGAACCTGCTGCGGATGCCGCCGGAGTGGCTCCGCGCCCTGTAAGTGAAGAATCTGTTTGTACGGATGCCGCCGGAGTGGCTCCGCGCCCTGTAAGTGAAGATTCTGTCTGTACGGATGCCGCCGGAGTGGCTCCGTCCCCTGTCACTGAGGGATCTGTCCCCACGGATGCCGCCGGAGTGGCTCCGTTCCCTGCCAGCGAGATACATATCACGACGGATGCCGCCGGAGTGGCTCCGTCCCCGGACAGTGGAGTAGAGGATCGCCCTCACACACCCCATGTGGATTTACCACCCTCTTCGACTGAACAGATTCCTTTTTCATGTTTGCGGGACCTCATTCGGCACGAGGTGCAACTGGAAATTGCGGATGAGATCACCCGGCCGCTGCCGACGGACCCATCTTCAACCAGAATGATGATGGCACTGGTGATCGCCCTGGAGAATAACAACAGGATCCACCACGAGATGCTGCGGACGATGCAAGCGCTAACAGAGACCCTGGATCGTCTCCACGACAAGATCGAATAGAATTATGTAACGTTAGTATGTAATTTAGAATTGCATCGTATTATTTGCTGGTCTTGTCCACTCGTGCAATATTTTTCAATTCAGGGCATTTATATATTACTTTCAATGTGTTCACAGGCCGTGTTTGTCCCTGATAACTACGTATTTGTCTATATATATCTAGTTTTTTTGGAAAAACTAGATTGGTAAGAACAAGATTGGTATTTCAGCTAGGGTATTTTTCAATTTTTGTAACGTTTATACTGCGTGGCCGTTGGAGTTTGATTCTTCTGAGGCCTATATCACGGTGCCAGCTGTTATGTTGGTTTAGGTATAATTTTGGATGTTCGGATTTTTGTGAACTTAATGTTGGACTTGTATATGTCAGCCTACTATTTGATATCGCGGTTGACTTTGTCGTTTGGCTATGGTGGCCACTTAATTTACGCAGCGTTTGATGTTTGTTTTTAGCAGTATGGTAATTGTACTGCCTTCACGCGTCTTCTTCGCATTCTAACTGTAATATCTGTACTAGGCCAAGTAACTTAGTGTTCTGTTTGATGGCTTGATTATACTTATTGTTCCTTGTACATACCTTCGATTATTTCCGATAGGCCTAGATCTATCAAGCTATGTCGGTTCAATTGTTTATATTTATTTTGGTTGTAAACCGAGGACGGTTTATTGTCTTAAGTGGGGGGTAGTGTAATGACCAGGCATTTCGCCATTCATACGGCCCTGGTTATGCGCCACCGCCGCCTAGTGTTGATGCCGGACACTGTATAATCAAAAGTGATGCCGGACGCTGTATAATCAAAGGTCACATGTAATTGATGTTCTGATCTCAATGTGTAATATCTTATCTACTTTAACATGTCTAAGTTCTATAATTGTCTGTAAATAATAGTATTCATGACTTGACAACTTTTGGTCTGTCAAAGTTAGCGTTTAATAGGCTCAATTCAATGTTTATGTAACTTCAAGTTGTTGCCGCATCAGCCTCGTCCCCATACGAGTTCCTGTTGCGCATCATGATCCTCTTCACTAGTAATTAGTTGATTAGCGAGCGCCTTACTGAATAGGAGGGATATCCGATAACTACTCTTTTATTTCTTAATCTTTGGATCTCGTGTGATTTATCTAGGATAATTAAGGTAATTATTATTGTACATATTATTATTTACTTTTATTCACTTGACGGTAATTTTGAACGGTTGTAACTGCGTGTCATCCGAACTTTGAGTTGTTCGAATCTTTGGCTCCGTATCTCGGCTACTGCATCCTGTGACACGTGGTTACATTGTGATGTAATTTTTGAGTATAAAAACGGCTGCACAGCCTTATTTCTTCGCTTTGTGCCGAGGAAGTGACTTGTTCTAATGTCCAGCCCTGTGCTGCGATTTCTCCGCTGCTGCTGATGTTCGACTGGTTGTAGTCCGATCATACATGTAGGTCTTCCCTACATCGTTGTAAAGTTTCCCGTGTTCTGGGCCGGGAATGAACGTGGAGTTGGGGTTTTTACTTTATTGAGTTACCGTCGAGTCTGATTCGTTGCTCTGATGATACTTATTCTCACGTTTGTACATTTTTATTTCGTTTGAATGGTCCGTTGTCGCGGGTCAAATAAAATCTATATTGGAGGAATTCTGACTCTCAGTTGTCTCCCAGGAGTTCCGTCACGATAAGAGAACCGCTTGGTCGTGACATTAAACATATAATCAAGAAATTTCAATTTTCGGCTTTGCGTAATCTACGCTTTGTGTAGACCCTAAATATACGTGCCACCCAAGGTTTTTTTTATAACCGACCCTGACCTCTGACCCGTCCCTGAGGTCAGAGCGTGTATCGAGAGACCGGGTACCAGTCTATAATTGTAACTACGAAATCGCTTAGTATTCAACGAACATCCATTTTCAATTAAGAAAGATTTACAAAGGCTTTGATACCAAAAGATTCGACCGTTGATATCGAACATAATCAAGAAATTTCAATTTTTGGTGCATCTGTATAAATTCTTGTCAGGCATCGTATAAGTCTGTAAATTTCGCCCGCTACTTCCGTGCTGGCCCAGTCGTGTGGTTACTTCGCATTGTTGCTATGAATCCTAATACGTGGATAACTCTAGGGGATCGAATCCCGTCAACAAAACCCCATTGCCACTGACGCCATCCAGCATTTTTATTTTTTTATTCTTTTTGTATATGGTCGTCGTTCGAATTAGAATCCCCAAACCCTTGTATCAACCTGTCCAAATATCGTCGTTCATCAAGAAAATGTTGATATATGTGGCGCCACCTACGAATGCGAATGTCGAAGAACTAAAGTTGAGGTGTAGTCGGGTTCCCTGACCTGCTGTTTCGTGGCGCTGACTGATGGTGCGATAATCGCAAGATTATTGTGCAAAATGACTTTGAAAACGGCCTGATTTGCGTTTCGCTTTGTGTAGACCCTAAATATACGTGCCACCCAAGGTTTTTTTTATAACCGACCCTGACCTCTGACCCGAAGGAGGTCAGAGCGTGTGTCGAGAGACCGGGTACCAGTCTATAATTGTAACTACGAAATCGCTTATTCAACGAACATCCATTTTCAATTAAGAAAGATTTACAAAGGCTTTGATACCAAAAGATTCGTTGATATTAAACATATAATCAAGAAATTTTTGGTGCATCTGTATAAATTTTTGTCACGCATCGTATCAATCTCGTTCCAATCGCCGTTAGTTCCGTTCCGCATTTTATGATGGCTCCACTATATCTGAAGAATGGAGATAGGTGGCGCTGTGAGGAGTTTGGCATCCTGTGTTACTGTTGCGAATGGGTAAATCTTCCAGACATCGTCGGAGGGATGTGCACGGGCAAATGGACTTAGAAATTTCAGCAAAAAGAATACAAAGAGAATAGACGCGTGAAAAAGTCGATAGCCTCCGGCGGGTATCGAACACGGATCGCCTGCGTCACGGCCGCACGCTCTACCCACTGAGCCAGCGGGCCAGCTGGTCGACCCCAGGAAATTTTTGGTGTATTATCCGTACAAGCAGTAAATGTATAGGCCTAGTATACTGCTACCCCTACCCCTACCCCCTACCCCTAGCCCTAGCCCTAAAACTGAACCCTAACCCTAACTGAACCCTA